>ML816956.1:52133-73782 GCA_009831015.1 Picea engelmannii
TTTATTTTTAGGATAGCATTCGAATAAAAGACTAGACGCTTGCCTGCACATACTGTGTATCAGCTCGAAGTATACCAACCCTGGTTTGACAATTTAGTGATTCAGGACACTTAAAAGCTACAATTTAGCAGCCTGACAACAACAATTGGTATTTGTTTAAGATACATGATTGTGGCACTTGGTTCATGATGGAGACATATCATGAGTGATATGACACATGGTTGGCATATTGGTAGATGCACATGGTTGGGATATCGGTAGATGCACATGGTTGGTATATTGGTAGATGCACATGGTTGGAATATTGGTAGATGCACATGGTTGGAATATTGGTGGATGCACATGTTGGCATATTGATAAAGTCATATGATTGATACATTCCATGGATGATATCTTTTGGCACATTGCATGATGTTGATGTACATAGGTGTTGTTCATGACGAGAACACATTTTGGTACAAGATGTACTTGGTTGATATTTTACTCATGATTCTCTATTTTATTGTTGACATATCTGTTGTTTCATGATGGTTGGTATGGCATGCGTTTGATGCATGAACAGGTCCAAGGATCGTTATATGGTAGCATATTATTGATCTTGTAGATAAGATATGGGGATACATACCCATAGGGGGAGTTATTCTTCTTCCCATGATTCTAGGAGGAGATATTTATCAAATGCATACCTAGAAAAGAGCCCTATATTTGAAGAAAGAGAACAGAGGCATAATTCTAGGAGGACTGATGGTCACAGGAGGAGTATGAGCGATGTATTTTCATCATTAAATCAAAGTGATATCACTTTTTTAAAAAGGGAGAGATTATTCATAGGAATATCAAAGGCATTCAGACAGGGGAAGTAGTCCCAAGAAGAGTTCAAGCAGGGGGAGCAGCCCCAAGAGGATAATGGCCCTTTTCCACTGATGTCAAAGGGGGAGAGATAGTCACATTGATGTGATTGATGATTATTTATTGGGAGAGATAGTCACATTGACTATTGATGTAGAGAATTCCTTATCTACATGTTGACATCAATAATTGGTAATTCATAATTGGTAATTGGTGTTGACATCAATATTGGTATTTCCATCAATGCCAAAGGGGGAGATTGTTGGATAATGTTGTCATATATGCCAATGGTGTGAGTGATTGATGTCAAGTGATTTATTGATGCCAAAGGATTTATTGATTGATTATTTATGTAATGTAATATGTATTGTCCTTGATGAGAATGCATAGATGAAAATGGATCAATGAGTTGTCATTGATACATGATGAATATGGATCGATGTGGTTTCATTGGTATATGATGAATTGTTGGAAAAATGTATAAATGAATCATTATTGTAGTATCATGATTGATAAGGTGCACAAATCGATGAACTCCAAAGTGATCCCCTTATGGTGAAATTCCTCACGGGAAGACGCTTTGCGGATTGCGTTACCCTAGAAGAATGGTTGGAAGACCCATGCTATCATTATTGTCTTATCATGATTGATAAGGTGAAAAAATGGATGAACTCCAAAGTGGTCCCCTTATGGTGAAATCCCTCACGGGAAGATGCTTTTTGGATTGAGGTATCCTAGAAGAATGGTTGGAGGACCGATGCTTGTATGTGGAATAATCAGATGAATATCAAGGAAATTGTTGATGAAAATATCCTATATGGATAGTGTTTGTCATGCCATTTCCTGTGGTATGTGGAATGTCACATAACTCCTCATGGTTTGAGAGTTATGGCCTTACAAAGATGAATGACCCCCACATGAAGGCTTGAAGCCCCCAAGGTCAAAGAAGTCAAAGTGACCTAAAAGAAGAAATCATTATTTAAATGATAAAGTAAAGTGACAAAGTCAATGTGGATTATTTAAATAATAAAGAAAAGTGACAAAATCAAGAAATGATAAAGTAAGGTGACAAAATCAAGAAGGAATATTTAAATGATAAAGTATTGGAGAACTTTCTATTTATGGAAAGTGGTTAACCCTAAAATAAGGAAAATAGGTTAAGTGACCTAGAAATGGGTTAATATTATTTAAATGATAAAGTAAAGTGACAAAGTAAAGGTGTATTATTTAAATAATAAAGAGAAGTGACAAAATCAAGAAATGATAAAGTAAGGTAACAAAATCAAGAAGGAATATTTAAATGATAAAGTATTGGAGAACTTTCTATGTATGGAAAAGTGGTTAACCCTAAAATAAGGAAAATAGGTTAAGTGACCTAGAAATGGGTTAAGTGACCTAAAAATGGGTTAATTTACCTAGAGGATTAAAGTATAAATAATATAGAAATGGTCTCTTGTAGATCATTCTTTTTGTGGATCAATGGAGAGCTTCTTGTGAGAATATATTTTGGAGTATTGATGGACAGCTTCTTGTGAGATATTCTTGAGAATTTTTGGTGTGTAATACTTGAGAATATTGAATACATATAGGTGACTAAGGTAACCAAAGGATATCTAAGCCGAATTTCAAAGGGAAGGTGAAGAAAAGAGGGCCAGAATTCAAGGGAGGATAAATTCTTTTCATGATGCTTTCTAAGGTATGTTATTTACAGGTCATCTCACCATTTTCGCAATAAATTTTTTTATATAATGATTCAGACCATGATATTGATATTCCATTGAGGAAAAATATGCAAGTATCTTTGGTAAACAATTCATCTTGTGGGTCGTTGTTTTTATGGAGATACACTCCGTGGAAAATAGGGTTTGTGGCTAGTCCAGAAACTAGTCTAAAACAGGTGTTTCGGGTAAAAACGTCATAACTTCTTCATAACAGATCCAAATTAAGTGATAGAAAATGTGTTGGTTAGATTACAGTCTGTAGTATTTTTTGTAGTAGTTTCATATCGATTCAACAAAAATTTCGTGTGGGGCATGCTCTACAAGGTCACTTTCTAGAATAAGACAAAATTCAGAAAGGTATGCCATTTTTTCCATAACTCCTTTTCTGAGAGGTTCCAAGTAGTTAAACCTATATGAATTGCATAAAACACACTAAAGAACATTGTATATCCATTTCATATATTTATGCATTATAGGTACAAAGTTATGATTATTTCAAGTTAGGGTTGTTGACTAATCCAAAATTAGTCATGGTTGAGACAAGCAGTTGATGAGTTGGCACATACATGAGGTGTATAGTTGATGATGTTGATACATATTGATGAGTCATTTTTTATGTGTAGTTGACACATGATTGGTATATACTTTGTACATGGTTGGATGCACTTTTTTATGGTACAGGTTGATTACAGGTTGTTTGGCATAGGTTGGTGCATGGTTGATGCACTTGTTTATGGTACAGATTGATATCTATTGAGGATTGTTACCTCATCTTAGTTGGTGCTGAGAATGTAAGATGATTCTTGCCTATAGAGATGGTGCTCTTTTAGATTTGTACTCTATTCAGTTGTTGCTAAAAAACCCCTGAATTGAAATCCATAATAAAAAGAAAAATTGTACATACATCTTGTGTTCTTTGTGTTCCTTGTGGAGATTATTTGTTGATGATATATTGTTGATACATGTTGTTGATATGTATTCACATGTAACTAATTATAAATGAAAGAAATGACTAATGAGTAAATTTTGAATGTTAACTAAGGATTTTTGTGTAAGAGGGAAGTTTTGGGAAAAAGATCCCCACACTCATTCACGCCCCCTCTAAGTGTGGTAGGTGTGTCCAACAATATAGTGGTGGACAATTTACCTTGTTCATTGTTGCCTATCAGGAGTATAATCTATCACATTGACCTTATACCAAGAGAAAGTTTACCAAACAAAGCAGTGTATAGATTGACGCCACGGGAGAATGAAGAAGTTAAGAAGCAAGTCCAGGATTTGATGGACAAAGGCTTGATCAGAGAAATGTTGAGTCCATGCACTATGCCAACAGTGTTAAGTCCAAAGAAGGATGGTGGATGGAGAATGTGTACAGACTCGAGGGATATAAACAAAAACACCATCGGGTTTAGATTTCCTTTACCCGGGATGGATGACTTGATGGATTGCTTGAGTGGAGAAAAGGTTTTTTCAAAAATTAATTTGAAAAGAGGATATCATCAGATTAGAATGAGGGAAGGTGATGAATGGAAGAAAACATTCAAGATGAATGAATGGTTGTATGAATGGCTTGTTATGCCATTTAGCTTGATGAATTCACCGAGTACTTTTATGAGATTGATCACTGAAGTATTGAAAGATTTCATTGGAGAGTTTGTAATTGTATATCTTGATGATATACTGATCTTCAGTAAGACTGAGGAATAACACTTGAGACACTTAACGCTAGTGATGAGGAGGTTGCAGCAAAAGAAATTTTTGATAAATATGAAGAAGTCATATTTCATGAAGATGGAGCTTATTTATTTGGGGTTCATGATATCCTCGAATGATTTGAAGATGGATCCTGAAAAGGTAAAATAAATCAAAGAGTGGTCGTCACCAAGGAATATCTTTGAAGTCAGAAGATTCCATGGATTAGCCATTTTTTATAGGAATTTCATCAGAAATTTTAGTAGAATTTTTGCACCAATGATGGACACAGTCAAGAAGAGACATAGATATTTTCATTTGGAGAGAGGAAGAAGAGAAATGTTTCAAGTTGTTAAAGGATAAGATAACTGGATATCCAGTTTTGGTTCTGCCATATTTTAGTAAAACAATTCAAGTGAGATGTGACGCAAGTGGATTTGCAATTGGAACAGTCTTAAATCAAGTCAATAGACTAGTTGCATACTTCAATGAGAAGTTGAACGATGCCAAGAGAAATTATTCCACATATGATAAAGAGTTTTATGTAGTCATACAAGTGCTGAAGAAATGGAGGCACTACCTAGTTCCAAAAGAGTTCATTTTGTATAGAGACAACCAAGCCTTACAGTTTATAAACAGATAGGAAAAGATGAACCAAAAACATGTAAAATCGGTTGAGTTCATGCAAAAATTTACTTTTGTTATAAATCACATTTCTGGAAATGCTAACAAGGTTGGTGATGCATTGAGAAGAAAATGTTTGATTCTGTAGGAGTTTCGAGTGAAGACCTTAGGTTTTGATAGCCTTAGGGAAATGTATAAAGATTATTCAAATTTCAAGGATGCTTATGAAGCATGTGAGAATCATGTTCTGAGAGACAGAAGAAAATGGATTGAATAGTTGATTCAAGATGGATTTCTATTCAAAGGAAATCAGTTGTGTATCCCAAAGAGTTATATGAGAGAAAACCTTTTGAAGGAAAAACATAGTGGAGGATTGGCTGGACAATTCGGCCATGACGAGACATTTTCACAACTCAATAGTTTGCATTATTGGTCAGGGATGAGGACGGATGTTAGGAAATTTGTCAACATATGTCGAATCTGCCAGCATGCAAAGGGGAAAAGACAGAATACAAGGTTGTATCAACCATTTCCAATACCAGATAGGCCGTGGGACACGGTAAGCATATATTTTGTGTTAGGACTGACGAGGACACAGAGAGGTTGTGATTCCATATTCATGGTAGTCAACATACTCTAAAAAATGGCACATTTTATTCCATTTCAGAAAACCATTGATGCAACACACATTGCAAATATGTTTTTCAAAGAAGTTGTTCAACTTCATGGTTTACCCAAGAGTATTGTTTCAGACAGAGATACCAAATTTGTTGGTCATTTCTAAAGGACACTATGGAAAAGGTTGGGGACAAATCTATATTTTATCTCAGCATATCACACTTAGATGGATGGAAAAACTGAGGTAGTAAATCGAAGATTGGGAGACTTATTGAGGAGCTTAGTCATTGAACATCACAGTCAGTGGGATGAGATTCTTCTGCAAGCAGAATTTGCATATAATGGCTCCCCTAACCAGAGCACAGGATAAAGCCCATTTCAGATAATGTATGGAATGTAGCCAAGAGGAGTATCTGAGTTGAGAGACTTAGAGCAGAATGAGTTCAGAAGTGCTAGAGCAGAAGATTTTGCAGCAGAGATGCAGGAGCTCCACAGTAAGATTAAAGAGTGGTTGCAGAGTTCCAACCAGGAATACAAGCATAGATAAGATCAACACAGAAGAGAGCTTTAGTTTGAAGTGGGAGATTTTTTCTTATCACATCTAAGGAAAGAAAGGCTTCCAAGGGGAACATATATCAAGTTGAAGATGAAAAAGATAGGGCCATGTAAGATTTTAAGAAAATTTGAGGCAAATGCTTATGAGATAGAATCGCCAGATGATGTGAGCATATCACCCATATTCAATGTAGAAGATATGTACCCTTATGGAGCAGATGAAATGATAAGAGAAGAGAATAAAAAAGAATTTTAGTGGGTCAAAAACCTGTAGTTGAAAAGCCGCAGATGGAAAAGATCATTGATCAAAGAGTTGGAAAGAAAACTCGGAAGAAGAAATATTTTGAATATTTAATAAAGTGGAAGGGACACCTGATTGAAGATGCTAGTTGGGAAAGAGAATAAGATATCCAGAAACATGGATAGACAGTGTAGGAAATCATGGATAGGAGTCCATGAATTTTCCAGCCATAGGAGTATGATGCAGGAGCATCGCAAGAAAGCACAAGCGGAGGACAATTGGATATGCACCAATGCGCATTTTGAAGATATTTTGAATTTCAAAAGGATGTCACATTAATGTAATATCTGGAGAGACATAAGTTCTCTTAAATGATTTGGGGATTGTAATGCAGATCTTTAGCATTTCTCTCATCTGTCGGTTGTAGACAATTAATGTAGTCAATGTAAAGTAGTTGTAGAGATTTTAATTCAATAAGATAGCTTAGATTTGTAGGAGGGAAAACTCAAAAAAAATATCCCTCGTAGATGTATTGTATGATTTATTATTCTCATTGTAAGATTAGTAGAAGAATAACAAGAGAGCATAGGAGAGCAGAGAATAACAGAGACTGTAGAAGTTGTATAAGAAGATAGTTGTTGTTATAGAAACCATGTACATAAGCACTTGAGTTAATATAAGAATGCTTTGACTCAATTTCATGGTGTTGTTATGGATATTGTTTGCATCTATTGAATGGTATGTTTACAGTTTTCTTATATGATCTGTTGTTCATTTGTTTCAATGATTTATGTTTATGATTCCATATTGAATGTATGAAGTCTCTGAGAGGGAGAGTATGAGTTTCAATTGTTTCTCTTCTTGAGAATTCCTATAAGGAGTGTAGTGAAGGTCCGCAAGGAGTGCGTTGATGAGATTCTGAATTTTACCTCAAAAACGCTAAGGAGAGATAGAGTTTTCCTTATACCTATAGAAGTGCAGGTATAGCACAGAGCTGTGCAAGGTGTGCACAGGCCCGTTTGAGGTCTTAGAATTTTTTAACCCAAGGGAGTGGTTGAAGAACTCTTGTCACAAGGAGTGCACAGAGAAGGAGAGTTTGGATAATCAGTGATTATCGTGAAGGCCGCAAGGAGTGCGTGCAAGAATCCCTTAGAATATTTGTGTTTGCAATGAAAATCAAGATCAGGAGGGATAGAGACTTGGAAAGTTCAAGGGAAGGATGAGGGTCGAATTCGCCCCACAGGAACCAAGCTTAGGAGAGATAACAACCGTGAGATCCCATGGAGTGTGAGCCATCAATTGAGCACTCATAGATATCGTCATTTCAGGAGTCGGGAGAGTGGAGGAAGTTGTTTTAGGAATCCCCGACATGCGAAATCCTGACAGGATCTAGGTCGTCAGATCGAGGAAGAATCAAGATCATTGATCCATAATAAAGAAGTTGTGAGTTCAAACTTTGGGAAAATGGAGAAGAGTCACATCATGAACTCACGAGTTGCGAAATCATGATGTGCTCGGAGGAGAGGCTCCAATATTTGGATGGAGGTAATATGATGAAAGAATAAGGGAGGAGCTAAGGAATGTTATCCCATTTCGGGGTTTCAGGATGGGAGGATTCGGGGTGACTCGCAGCAAGAATCCCGAAATTGTGAAATGCGACGTCGCAAACTTAAAGAGCCCTCTAAAGTTAAGTGAGTGGTCACGCCAGTGGTCCCGTTGAGTAGTGGTTCACGCCTAGTGATTGTTCACGCATGCGTAACTTCTATAAGGACATGTGGTTTTATATGCATTGAAGGTTCCAAAGGAACTAAGGATCCATTTCGACTCAAGGGAATAGGAAGATCCAAAGACCGGGAGGTCAAACAGACCTTGCTGAGGAGGGCGTACTGTGTCACGTGCTATGCTTGACCTTGCTAAGGAGGGGGTGTTGCATCAAAGTCGCACTTATCAAACTTCACATACAACTTATGTTTCCTTAAGGTCTGCAATACTATTTTCAGATGTTCTTCATGTTCTTCTTCGGTGTTCGAGTAAACTAAAATATCATTGATAAACACCAACACAAATTTATCCATATATTGACTGAATATAATATCCATCAAACACATAAAGGTTGTTGGTTCATTAGTAAGACCAAACAGAATTACGACAAACTCATAATGTCCGTAACATGTTCTAATTTTTTATTTATTTATATCTTAATCTTTTATTCTGACTTGGTGATAACCAAACATTAAATCTAAATTAGAGAAGATCCTTTCCCCTCCAAATTCATCAAACAGGTCGTTAATTCTGGGTAAAGGATACGTATTCTTGATTTCCATTGTATTTAGTTGTTGATAGTCAATGCACAGTCTCAAGGTCCTATATTTATTTTTAACGAAGAGAAATTATGCTCCCCAAGGTGAGACACTTGGTATGATATATTCTTTAGCTAACAATTCTTGCAGCTGAATTTTCAGTTCCATTAATTCGGTTAGACTCATTCTATAAGGTGCCTTAGATATCGGGGTAGATCTAGGTAGTATATCGATAGAGAAATCTATATCTCTTCTTGGAGGTAGTTCTGTTATTTCTTCCACAAATACATATTTAAAACCATGTAGGACTGAAAAGTCCTCTAGAGCGAGTTTATTTTCCTTTTCTAACAGATTAGTTACCTGAAAAACATAAACTTGGAAACCTTTGTTCATACATTTCTTAAACTATATGGTTGATACCTACCTAACCAAAACTGGTTTTCTGATCCCTTGTATCGTTCTAACTGTGTTTTTTTCATCTCTGTAAATAAGTGACTTTTCGTAATAGTTTAAAATTACTTTATGTTTCTCTAACCAGTCCATTCCAATGATTAAATCGTACGGTCCTAAAGGTAAAATGTTTAGATCTAACTTTGTACTTTGAATGTCTATGTTGAGTTCACATTCAGGAATAAAATATGTTACCTTTCTCTTGGTCCTTTTGCTAACTTTACTAACCAAGACTTAGCATGCTTTACTTTCTTGAGCTTGTTTAATTCAACTAAATCAAAAGTAACATAACTTAGAATAGTTCATGGGTCAATTAATATGGAAATGTGGTTATCATGAATTTTACCTTCAACCTCCACGATAGTGGATTGATGATTATCTTGCCTACCATCCACAACTACATTAATTATGTGCATGATTCTTCCCATATCTCCTACTGTTGAAGCTTCTTGCAGGTTATGGAATGAAGTTCTTGCCGTGGAAATTAAGTGTGGGAAATTTCTCGTCAAGCGAGGTTCTCCACACTTCCAACACTCCAATGGTTCTCTAAGGATTTCCTTAACTTTCTTGACTCTCTGGTTAACTGGTCTACATCCCCCTTGAGCACTCTGGGTGTTTGAATGATAGTCCTTCTTTTGGAAACTTTTTTCCATATTCTGGAAAGGGGTTGGTTGGAACTCTTTCTTTCAATGATTCATTATGTCATGTTTCTTGTCCTTGTATGCCTTGGGAATTTCATACCTTTGTTTGTATTGATCATAGAACATCTATGCCTTTATAAACACTTCATTTAAAGACTTTGGATTTTCAAATTCAATTTTGTCTTTGTACGACTATGGTAGACAACTTAAGAATCGTTGTATCTTTACTTTGTATTCCTTGATGTATGGTACAAATCTCAATAGTTCTAGAAATTTATTTATTATATCGTCCATGTTCATTTGTTATTAACTCACTGAATTGATGTAGACACATGGTTATTTGTTATTGAAGAAAATTGAAACCGGGATTGTCATGGCCCTTAGAATAACCACCATGTCTATGTCAAGACATGTTATCCATAACAACATATATATCATTTACCATATAGGATATTATATGGATACCATAACAACATATGATTTTAGCATAGTGTAGCAAACATATACCATAACAACATTGTTAGCAACCCTATTTGACTGGTAACATAACTCAACAATAAAAGGGTTCAAACCAGACGAAACCCATGGGCTTCCTCCCTAAACCCTTTTCCCTTATTTAACACAGGTTTCAGGCACTATCCCTTTTTCTTCATCCCTTAATTGCATGTGACCATGGCCTATGACCCAGTTCTATCAGATAGGTGCTTATCCAGAGCCTTGAGAGATTCGGGGCTTCGAAACTTCAGCTTCAGAAGTTATTGCTACTTTGTTCCTTATTTCTCTCGAATATTTAATTTGTGAACTTTGTGGAGTGGGGTGGAGCAATGGTCCATGGCTTCCGCAACAACTGACAGTTGGGATTTATTTTGAAACTCCTTGATTCAGAAGTTCTGGGAAGTGCTCAGTCTCCAGACTGTGGTATATGTTTCCACGTGCCTTCTCCCAATCAACATTCAATATTAACTCCACCCTCCGGAAATTCTCGACTCAACGCAACGACAACACAATTCCTCCAGAGTACCAAGTATCTGGACCTTGTGATCAGGTGCCACGCGTCAATTGGGGCCCATGGTCTCTTTTCTTGAATTAATAAATACTCAAAAAAATTCACATCAACTTTAGTACTTTTCAAATTGTGGGGACATGGGTTGGCAGTTTTGGAATAACCCATCGATCGTTCCACAATTGTCCCCACGCTGACATGTACCCCTTCTGGAAAACCATACTTTGGATTGTGGGACCTCCCTATAGAATTATCTTCTGCACTACTTCGATCTCGATAATGCCTCCTGACCATCGATCTTGATAGATTGTGATCAAAGTTAATGCAACTCCTATCTAGTTAACTTCTTCGTCAAGTTTAACTACCTTGTGACACCACCCGGAGCACCACATGGCAGGACACATGAAGCCGACACATGGCCCAATCAGGCAGGTGACATATGTCCTGTTCTAACTTCATTTCTATCTTACAAAGGTTCTTAACTCACTGACATGGGGCACACATCCCATGTTTCCACATCATTCCTAGAGACTTCAGTAGGCCACGTCACTTTGGGACTTTAGGCTTCGAGATATTTCACCTTAGCATACCCCGTTTCTCCTAAATGTCGAACTCCCAAACTTTCTTACATTTCTCTCTTGGCTTAATCCTATGGTTTTGGTCTGTCCTCGGTCAAATCCAATGGTAAATACTTCCCCATAGATCTTTGACATAGATCCTCTTCGAGACTTCGGAAATTCGGGCTTCAACCCTTTCTTCTCTATCACACATAAACTTCACCGAAGTCACGAAGTCCAAAGTAATTAGGGGTTAATCCTCATGCAAATTTCTCCATATCTGATGGTTGTGAAGGATCCTCCTTCTCCTAAACAGATCCCATGGACCAACTTCAAACCTTGTGGTTCCAAACCCACAGTTACTACAATCGCCTTTCTCTGCAATCATTCTTGAACTACTATACCTACTAAGATTCCAAACACGACCAATGCCAAGTAAGAAATGACATCAGGAAGTTACGTCACTTCGGGAGTATGTACTTCGGGGAAAACCAATTTCTAACATCAAAAATCACCCGAAGCCTTGAAGGTCGAAGTTAACGCTAACCGTTGATCTAATTAAGAACTCAAGCTAAGTTTCTTCCTTGGCTTATTCTACTGTTTGTTTTCCATAGAATTAAAAAGCTAGCATAGTTTACTAAACCCTCGTTTTTTTTCTTTTGTAGTTTGTGCAAAATCGAGGTAATTAGATGAAGGAAACATCTTTCTCTAAAGGTATTTGAGTTTTGATCTATGCACGCATTACTTCAGTTACATACATATTCTGTGTATACTTCTTAGTACTCTATTTAAAATACGAGAGGTTGTAGAGTCTTGGATTATGGTACTCCAACTGTAATATTTGAACAATGATCAATTGAATACAATGGCTATTTTTGCAAGATACTTTGAATTCATCACTATATTTATGTGGTAAAGAAGAAGGTGTTAGCGTCAGAAGTCACTCTTGGATTGCTTGCAGGAGCAGAGCCTGACACCGATTAGTTTAATGTCACGATTTGTTTTAGAGGGGTGATCGAATGGAAGCAAACTCAGAACAGTCGTCTCAACTCAGAAACTAGGCTAGGCATGCATGGGTGAGTGAGGTCTTAGATAAACTTCAAACAGTGAGTTGTAGTAAAGGTGAGTAGGGGGAAGACTTGCATGAGAAAAGTGTGAAAGTCTATCATAAACATCAGGTTTGTGACAGACCGAAGGAGAAAGCATCTGAATGCAAGATCCTCTTACATTCAAACACAAAAGACTAGAGAATACAATAATGTCACAACAAATCCTTTATCATAACATAACTGCAACAATCCATGCGAATCCTTCGATCATGAACTCTCTGGTATGAGACGAAAACTTAGATGGAAAAGGAGAACTGTTTGTCATAAAACAAGAAATCTCAAACACAGATACATAACCTAGAAAGCTAGAATGTTTACTGAAACTTTACAGTCGGGAGCTTAGCTCTACCATCGATAGATACAAAAATGGCGAAAATGCCTTCATATACTCAAACTAGCAACATCAACAAAATCGAGACGTAGCATTAAAAGCTTTGCGTCTGCATGGCTTCTGACAGTTAACACCTGCAATCTCTGAATGGTCGTGCAACTTATGGCAGACGCGATTGATCTTCTGACAGTTTTATCGGCAAATCGATGTGCCTTTAATTCATTGCCAGACCTTCCCATTATGGCGGAGATGATGTCTAACCACCACCAACCGCTTCAATAACTGCTTCATAGGGATTGACGACGACCTGGCCAACTCAACACTTCAGGATACGGAAGACTCCTCGCGTCGCCACCTGGAATAACTGAATGGCTTGTTGAATAGGTGTGGAGGCCAGCGCAAAGGATGGGGCACATGATAGGAGTGGTGGTGTCGGACTATGAGGGCGAGGCCTGAAAAGATAAAGGGGCGAAAGAGGTTATAGGAAAGATACATGGAAAAAGGAATAAGCGTAGGAGGCAAGAGGGCGAACGTAATGGACATGTTTTAATGGGAGGTTGACGTGGAGGGAATAGGACACATGGCGGGTGGTGAGTGGATGATGAGATGGGGAAAGGGCCATCTGGACGAAAGAGTAGGGGAGGATAGATGACACACGACATCTGGGGAAAGGCGGATCTGGAGGATGTCATGACGGGAGAAGGGCCCATGCTAGCTAAACATGGAGTAGCTGAGAAGGACAAGATTGTTCAAGCATCATTGATCTGGGCACGTTGATCTTGGCTGTTGGAAAGTTGTGTCCGTGATTTCAGACCCCCCCCCCCCTCCGCTTAAAGGTAGAAAGGCAGGGGGGTCCAGAATGGTCTTTATCATCGTTGATCCGGGTGCATTGATCTGAACCGTTGAAGAGATGTGCCCACGATTCTGGACCCCCCCCCCCTGCTTAAAGGTAGAAAGGTAGGGGGGGTCTGGAATGGTATTTATCGCCGTTGATCTGGGCACGTTGATCTGGACCGTTGAAGAGATGTGCCCGTGATTCTGGACCCCCCCCCCGCTTAAAGGTAGAAAGGCGGGGGAGGTCCGAAATTCTATACGCGCCGTTGATCTGGGCACGCGAATCGCTGCCGCTCGAACCTGCTCGTCACTTACCACGGGTGAATTATCACCCAAAACTTAGGACAAGTGGGTTTTTCACCCATTCTTTTTCATTCTAAACCCCTTACAAGAAATATCGCTAACATTTGGCTCCATGGGGGATAGAGTCATCCCCGTGATGCTCTAAGAACTCTTTTGCAGATTCGGTGCCTTTGTTGTTGGGCTATGGAGTCATTTATTAGTCTGAAAAACAAAAACAAAAACAATATGTACAAAACGAAACAAGAAGAGCCAATTGTGGCTCACAAAAAACATTTTTTCAAGAAATGCCCATTTACTGGGCTGCTGAAAACTTCGTTGCCTTCCAGATCCTGCAAACTGTAAGTGTTGTTCGAAAATACTTTGAGGATCTTGAAAGGCCCGAACCAGAGGGCATCAAATTTACTGTGTTTTCCCTTGTCCTGCCTGGGTGAGTCCCACTTGAGTACCAGGTCACCCTGCTTGAATTCTCTCTTTTTTCTCTTCCTGTCAAAAGCCTGCTTGATCTTCTGCTGATGGTTGTAGGCCCTATTCATGACCTGTTCTCTGATCTACTGTACTTCCACCATCTGGTGAATTCTTTTGATCACATGGTTAGGTTCTCCTTCAAGGTCCTGGAGGAAATTTGCCACAGGTAAGGCAAGATGAGTGGGGAAAACAGTCTCTATTCCATAAAAAAGTTGGAAAGGAGAGATGCCCAGGGACTTATTGGTTGTCACCCGATCAACCCAGAGAGAAAATTTGAGCTTTGAGTCCCAGGCCCTCTGATTGTCCTCTAGTAGCTTTTTGATAAGCTTGATCAGGATTTTATTGGAGGACTCTGCCAGTCTGTTTCCTTGAGGATAGTATGGAGTATAGTGAACCAATGAAATCCCAAATTGTTCACAAAATTTGATCAGAGGCTCAGACCTAAAGGGGGGGGCATTGTCAGTGACAATCCTTCTTGGGCAACCAAACCTGGCTATGATGTCTTCCAAGAGGCTAATGATTACTTTGTGAGAAGTGCTCCTGGTGGGGACAACCTCTATCCACTTGGTGAAATAATCAGTCGCAGTGAGGATCCATCTGTGTTGGCCACTTGAGGGAGGATGAATCTCTCCGATGAAATCCAATCCCCACTGTTGAAAGGGTGCCAAAACTACTACAGGCTTTAATGGCAGAGATTTGAGTTTTTGCTTACTTGAGAACTTCTGGCATTTAATGCAAGCCCTAACTTCCCTGTAGACATCAGTAAACAAAGTAGGCCAGTAATACCCAGCCCGGAGGATTTTTTGGGTTGTGGTCTTCCAAGAATGATGACCTCCACAGAGACTGCTATGGAAATCGAACATTACCTTCTGGGCTTGCAATGGGTCCAGACATCTTAACAGTATTCCCAGAGGGTCTCTCCAATACAAGGTTGGGTCAATGAGACAATACCTGACCGACTTGAGCTTCAAATCTCTGGCCCTACTCTTTCCTAATTCGTCAGGGGGCTTTAATTCTTGCAGAAAATACAAGATATCCTTGTACCAGGGACATGATGCTAGAGGTATGGTGATCTGAGAATTCCTTTTGGATGACTCAGCTTGCTCATTGATGAAGTTAACCCCCAAAGTCTTGCAATTGGATTCAGCTAGCAACTTGGCCAAACCTTTCCCCTTTATCAACTTGGTGGGCTTAATCTCCAGGTCAAATTCCAGGATCTTGGCGATCCATTTACCCCTTCTCCCGTCTATGTCAAGCTGTATAAGAATGTCCTTCACAGAGGTTGAAGGGACATATGCAGTGATCTTTGAGTGCAAAACATAGATTCTGAAAGATTTGAGAGCTTTCACCAATGCATAGGCCTGCTTCTCCATGATCTCGTATCAGAGCTCTGCATCTCTCAATGCCTTTCTAAAGAAGGAAATGGGCTTCTCTTATCCTTGATCATTTTTCTGCAACAAGACTGTTGCTATCGAGTCATCAGAAGCAAATGAGAAAATCAGGAAATCTTTAGAATAATCGGGACTGATTAACACAGGTGCCTTAGTCAATGCTTTCTTTATCTGGGCAAAATATTCCCTGGGTTCAGCAGTCCATTTCACTTCATGGCCCTTCCTGAGCATGGTTGTGATGTGTTTCACCAGCTCGGCAAAGTTTGAGATGAATCTCCTCAGAAAGTTAACCTTCCCCAAAAATGCCTGAACTTCCTTCTTAGACCGGGGAAGTGACAGGGCCTGAATCGCTTCCACCCTGCTTGGGTCAATCCTTACTCCTTCTGTTGACACTATGTGACCTAACAGCCTTCCCTCCTGCATAGCAAACAATGATTTCTTGGGGTTTAAAGATAGGCCATACCTCCGACACTTCAGGAAAACTCTTTTTAAGTGGTAGCAGTGCTCTTTATCAGTCTTAGAGAAGACTATGATGTCATCCAAATATATCACCACAAACTGGTCCTTCTCTCCGATAAAGGCTATGTCCATGGCCCACTGAAATGTTGCTCCTGCATTCATCAGTCCGAAAGGCATTTTGGCATACATGAATCTGCCCCAAGGAGTGGTGAAGGCTGTTTTTTCTCTGTCCTCAGGCATGACTGATATCTGATTGTATCCCAAGAAACTATCGATCATGGATATCCTGGATGTGCCAGTGACCCTCTGTAATATATGTTCCATGTTGGGCAGGGGATAATTGTCCTTTCTGGAACTTCTATTCAGGTTTCTGAAATCAACGCAAAGTCTGATTTCCCCACTTTTCTTTCTCATCGGGACCAAATTGGCTACCCATTCAGAATATCTCAAGGGGACAATGATTTGGGCATCCAGCAGCTTCTTTACCTCTTTCTCCATGACAGGTAGCAACATGGGATTTATTTGTCTCAGCTTCTGCTTGAATGGCTTAGCCTCTTCTTTCAGTGGGATTTTGTGCTCGATGACTGATGTGTCATATGTTTTGAGGTCTTCGTAGGTCCATGCAAACACATCAGCAAACTCCTTCAGCAGCTTAGCATATCTGGCTCTCTGCTCCTCAGTCAAACTCCTTGACAACTTGACCAGTTTAGGCTCCTCAGGTGTGCCTATTTTGCATTCAGCTGTGTCATCATTATCACCTGAAACTTTACCCCTCACTGCCACATCATTGCCATCAAACAACCTTTCTAACGGGATCATTCCTTTCAGAATGTGATTTCTCGGTAGCTGAATGATCCAGTGATCAACAATTTCATTCACAAATTCCCTGGAGTGATGGTCACTTTCCTCGTCAGGATTCTCATCTATGTGCATTGTGGAAAAGTCATCAATGGACTGGAGGAATTTCTCAATTTCTTGATCATCTTCAAACACCTTCCAGTATTTGACATTGTCTGGTATAGAAGGTCTATACTTTATTTCAACATCAGACCCGGCAGTGGGCGGCGTGGGAACTTCAAGCACGCTAGTTGTGAACGCCAAAAAATTGGATGGAGTATTTTCTTCCCTTGGAATGAAAGAGATGTTAAAAGCCAGGAAGAAATTATCAACCAGGTCCCATACCTCGTTCCTGTAATTCCTGAGCCGAGGATTCTTAGCCTGATAAACATTTTTGACCCGTTGAACGATCAACTCTGTATCTCCAAACACAACCATCTCTTTAATTCCCATTTCCTTGGCAGCTCTTAATCCCAGAACCAGAGCTTCATATTCCACCACGTTATTGGTGGTTTCGAATTCCAACTTGTATGACAGAGATATGGTCTCTCGACAGGGTGATATGAATATCACTCCAGCACCTGCACCCATACTGGAGGAAGCTCCATCAAAGAACATCTTCCAAACAGAGGTGGTTGGAGGGGGGGATTCCTGATTAAGAATGGGCTGCTTTCTGATCTGTAAAGGAGCCTCAGGGGTGTGGGTGAGTTGTAGTAGACTAGAGCCTAAATCAGTGTCCAAGGCATAGATGGGATGATTGGTAGGCCAGTTGGGCTTCTCTGTATAATCTCCTATGTTCTCCTCCAAAGACTGGAATGGTGGCATATGTGAGATCCATCTGTAACGTCCCTCCAAGTCTCTTAATCCAAGACCTTGAAAACAGCATGCCGAACTTAGGGGGGACGTCATCTACCACAATATCCATGACCATACTTTTCATGGGCAGCTGAAACAGGGAAACTACTAGGTCCTTGATGACTCCCAAACACTGAACCCTCCTGGAGTCAAAAGAATAGAGGTCATGATAGGCTCGGGTGACCTCTAGTCCCAACTCTTCCATGACAGTTTTGGACATGAGGTTGTGAGAGGCCCCTGAATCCATAAGGAAATTATGCAGCACTTTGTCATGTATGTTCAGGGATATGTAGAAGGGAGGGGATGAATCATCTCTGTCTTCTACCATGGGACCTAGGACAACTACAGGCCTTTCATCTTGGAGGTTTATGGAGTCTGTGAGAGGGTATGAGGCTTCATATTTCAACAACTCAGAGAAGCGCTTTTTGAATTCCCCATGTTTAATTAACTCAATGAGTGGCACAGGGATTCTGATCTTTTGAATTTCATGTTCGAAATTGAAAGAAGACATAGGCTTTGGGATTTCTCTAATTTCAGGAACATGATTATGGACAATGGGAGAGAGAGGTTGAGCCCTCTTACCTCTGTGAGCGTCTGCTACTTCATTAGCAGGTTTCTCTGTTCTATTGGATTGCTCAGGAACATCAGGTGTTGCTGCCCTTTTGTTGGACCTCAGGTTGTACCTGCCTCGACCACCACTAGCTTTGTCTCCCTTGCTCAATTCATTTAGATGACCATCCATGAGAGACTCTTCATAAGCAGTCTGAGTGAGATGAGGGAAAGGAGGAGTGTCTTCTAGGCAGTGGATTTCAGGATCCATCTCATCTGTTTCTCTTTCCTCCTCATGGGCAACCAGATGGTTCTAAAAAGGGGCCTGAATTCTCTGGTCTTCTCTGTCTCTTCCCCTTTCTCTGTGCATAGTTGGGGGAGCAATATTATTTGGCCTCCTGAAACATCCTTTATTTTCGGTGTTCTGAGGGCCCTTATATGCTTGTTCCTTTATACCTTCAACCTTTCCATCTCCTCAGTCAGAAACTTCATCATCTCGGCCAGTTCATTCACTTGAGGGCGGGGCAATGATGGGATGGAAGTTGAGGCTTCAGATCTTCCCTTTCTTCTGTCTACGTCTTCTTTGTTCCTCAGTCTATCGGCTACCAATATGTTGGATTCCACTTCTACGACGACGTCTTGCATTTGAGCTAGGGAGGTAGCTCTTCTTTCTCTCAATAGCAGGCATAAATTAGGATCAAACGCACCAGCATATGAAATTTGGGCGGAGGCCTCTGAGGGCTTTATCTCTGCAGGGATCTTGTTGTACATATTATTAAATATTTTGGAGAAGTATGAGACAGATTCTCCTTCCATTTTCCTTAGAGACCCAAACTCTGTCATGTAATACATATAATCCTTCCTGTCTCCCCACTGTCTCAGGAAACCACTATCCAGAGCCTCAATTCCAACAATAGATCCGGGGGCTAGTCCTCTAAACCATTTCCTGACCTCACCCTCCAGGCTCTGGAAAAAGACTCTCATCCAAACATCTTCATTTTCAATGTTTAGGTTGTCTGCATAACTGTAAAAAGCAGCCAAGTGCTCCTCAGCAGTTATGTCTCCCTCCCCACTGAACTTGGGCATGTATTTCAAATAGTCTCCAGCAGGGAGGGGATTCATAGGATGTGGTAGGATCAAAGGAGCATATCTAGCAGCAACTATGGCATCCATTCTATTCAGAGGGGGGTTAGCACCAGCCATAGGGATATTAGGTAGAGGATAACTCGGAGGAGAAGGAGTATGGACGGGAGATGTCGAAAAAGAGGTTCTTGGAGGAGACAACGGAGAAAACAGAGAGAGAGCCAAGGGACCTGAGTGTGCATATGCTTCTCTCTGTACGGTAGTAGAAACGAAAGGAGGGGTGGTGAAACCTTCAAAAGCTTGAGGTCTGTGATGAGGTATGACCTCTAGGGAGGGGGGAGTGACAAGGATCTCTCTTTCTGATACCAGACTAGAAGGAGAAAACTCAGCAGGAACACTCCCAAAATTCAGAAAACGGGAAACTTTGGAGGAAGGACGACTAGGAAGCTGCGAATAAGAAAATGGAGTTCTCATAGAAGGGGAGGGCGTATTACCTGTTTCAGCAATGAAAAATTCTTTTGCAGAGCTCTTTCCATTTATGCGCACCGCTTCTGCGTCAGCTTCTGGTGTAGCTAAAGGAAAGTGTGGATTAGACCTCGTATGTCTGCCTCTCGAAGCCACAGTTGATAGAGCAGGTTCTCCCCAACGGAGTCGTCACAATGGAGTCGCCAGGTGCACAGTAGCAATCTTCAAGTTCTGATATATGATGCACCTTCAGAATCAGTTGATCTTTGTCATTCAAATCCAGGGAAAATATTCAACTTCGTCCACGGCAACGGTACCAGAAATGTTAGTGTCAGAAGTCACTCCTGGATTGCTTGTAGGAGTAGAGCCTGACACCCATCAGTTTAATGTCACGATTTGTTTTAAAGGGGTGATCAAATGGAAGCAAACTCAGAAAAGTCATCTCAACTCAGAAACTAGGCCAGGCATGCACGGGTGAGTGAGGTCTTAGATAAACTTCAAATAGTGAGTTGTAGTAAATATGAGTAGGGGGAAGACTTGCATGAGAAAAGTGCGAAAGTCTATCATAAACATTAGGTTTGTGACAGACCGAAGGAGAAAGCATCCGAACGCAATATCCTCTTACATTCAAACACAAAAGACCAGAGAATACAATAATGTCACAACAAATCCTTTATCATAACATAACTGCAACAATCCATGCGAATCCTTCGATCATGAACTCTCTGGTATGAGACAAAAACTTAGATGGAAAAGGAGAACTGTTTGTCATAAAACAAGAAATATCAAACACAGATACATAACCCAGAAAGCTAGAATGTTTACTGAAACTTTATAGTCGGGAGCTTAGCTCTACCATCGATAGATACAAAAATGGCAAAAATGCCTTCATATACTCAAACTAGCAACATCAACAAAATCGAGACGTAGCATTAAAAGCTTTGCGTCTGCATGGCTTCTGACAGTTAACACCTGCAATCTCTGAATGGTCGTGCAACTTATGGCAGACGCGATTGATCTTCTGACAGTTTTATCGGCGAATCGACGTGCCTTTAATTCATTGTTGGACCTTCCCATTATGGCAGAGACGATGTCTAACCACCACCAACCGCTTCAATAACTGCTTCATAGGGATTGAGGACGACCTGGCCAACTCAGCACTTCAGGATACAGAAGACTCCTCGCGCCGCCACCTGGAATAACTGAATGGCTTGTTGAATAGGCATGGAGGCCAGCGCGAAGGATGGGGTGCATGATAGGAGTGGTGGCGTCAGACTATGAGGGCGAGGCCTGAAAAGATAAAGGGGTGAAAGAGGTTATAGGAAATATACATGGCAAAAGGAATAAGCGTAGGAGGCAAGAGGGCGGACGTAATGGACATGTTTTAATGGGAGGTTGACGTAGAGGGAATAGGACACGTGGCGGGTGGTGAGTGGATGATGAGACGGGGAAAGGGACATCTAGACGAAAGAGTAGGGGAGGATAGATGACACACGGCAGCAAGGGAAAGGCGGCTCTGGAGGATGTCATGACGGGAGAAGGGCCCACGCTGGCTAAACATGGAGCAGCTGAGAAGGATGGGATTGTTCAAGCGTCGTTGATCTGAGCGCATCGATCTTGACCATTGGAAAGTTGTGTCCGCGATTTCGGACCCCCCCCCTCCGCTTAAAGGTAGAAAGGCAGGGGGGGTCTGGAATGGTCTTTATCGTCGTTGATC
>ML816956.1:73808-88862 GCA_009831015.1 Picea engelmannii
AGGGTCCGGAATGGTCTTTATCGCCATTGATCCAAGCGTGTTGATCTGGACCGTTGAAGAGATGCGCTCGCGATTCTGGACCCCCCGCTTAAAGGTAGAAAGGCGGGGGAGGTCCGTAATTCTATACGCGCCGTTGATTCGGGCGCGCGAATCGCTGTCGCTCGAACCTGCTCGTCACTTACCACGGGTGCATTATCACCCAAAACTTAGGAAAAGTGGGTTTTTCACCCATTCTTTTGCATTCTAACCCCCTTACAAGAAATATCGCTAACAGAAGGTATTCAGATTGTTATTCATTCTATCTATTCTTTGTGGTAATTGTGTATGTATAGATTTAAATGGAAATTCAATATATATGTACCACCATCACATTTCAAATAAAAAATATATTCCGTATCCTTTATCTATACTAAGCCATCATATTCCTAATAAATAAAAATCATAAACACAATCATTAACAAAGAATGCAAGCCAAGATACATATCTGAAACCTGATGCTGGAATACAAATGGAACAGTCACGTTCCACCCAACCATAGAATAGAACAACCAAGTTCACTTTCCCTGTTCACCCCCTAGCCTGACCATGAGTCCATAAGGGAAAACTGAATGATCCTCCTTAGCTATAGTCACCATCCACAAATCATAAATTCCTTTTCCTCACACTAACAGTGCTTATAACAACAAATGGTTTCTTTTCCCCAACATCCACAGATCAGAAATTTCTTTGCCTCACACTAACAATGCTCATAACAACAAATAGTTTCTTTTCCCCCAACATCCATAGATCAGAAATTCCTTTTCCTCACACTAACAGTGATCATAATAGAAAAAAGTTTATTTTTCACAACATACTATGTAGCGTTCTACCTCCTCCATATGTTGTTTTATATGCATCCTTGTGACTAGGTCGTTCCTTCCCTCCTTGGGAAATTCCCAGCTTTACAAATCCCTGATTTTTAGGGGTTGCTAGTGGTCAAATTCCACATTTTCCACTTGTAAAAATCATCCTTGAGGTAACTCAAACCTGTTCCCCACTCATGGAGTCATGGTCAGCTATTTTTAACCTAGTTGTTCCATTTGTCTTCCAACATTTAATTTATTAAAAGTTTGTCTTTCACATGTGTCAACATAAACGAGGTTAGTTGGGCAAGGAAAATATTTTCGTAACAGTCATCAAATATTTAATTACAACAATAAAAATTCCAAAATCGGATTTTCCATAAATGGCAACTAATTTCTAAATACGAATTTTCCAAAAATGGAAATTTATTTCAAAGTTCACTTAGAATTTGATATTCTAAAATCTGAGGATATTGCAGTTCAACACCTTTAGCCTTTCTAGGTTATGTAAACTAGATATTTCTTCACTAGATGACAACATCTCCAAAGGGAGGTTCAAGAAAAAACATTGATTTTCTCATCAACATGTGGTTGTGACTAGAAGTCACTCGCAATTTTCAATGTCTCCATTGAAACTTTTATACCACTACTTCATGAAACTTTAAGAAATTTCACCACAATCCAATCAAAGCATTTCATTGTCACCAACACAAAGCTCAACAAATCATCTAGTGTATTTCAATAACCATCATACAGAAAAAATAGGCCATACTTTGAGCATGAAAAGTTCATATTTAAAGATCACAATAAGGCTTCTATCTCTATGAGGCCATACAATCACAAATCATCGAATCACTATATTTATCACATGTCCTTCTAATCTCAAATCACAAAACTATCTAACTTTGTGATTTGAATCCCCTTTTTCAATAGCGACACAACCTGGTCTAAACGCTCGGTCAGTGACTTCTATAGCACATGGTAGATCGCATAAGAAAAAGGGACACAACTTGTAGGATAATTTCTTATGTGTGATGAATAGGATTATGTATTTTAGAGTTTATACTCTTCTTTAATAAAAAACAATTTATTTTAATAGCTCTACACAGTTTGAAAAATGCAGAGTGCCCCTTTACTATGATGTCTTTCTTTGCTTGGTTCTTTTCACTGCTAGCAATCTCCATAAACCGATGCAAAAATACTTGTTGGCAGTCCTCCTTCATTGGATCTAAAAGTAGATCCAACACAACAAGTGAAGCCTGTAAAATTTTGCTTCATTCCTCTTCAATGTACTTTACCATGATTTTTTATGTCATCCAAGGCAGAGTCAAAGTATTTATATGTGAGAAGTTGATATCAAGAATACTTCTACAACTTCCATAGATGAAGCAACTTACCCATGCCCACACTTAGCACAAATATCGACATCTCTAGGTGTTCATCTCTAACTTAGTGGCTTCTTGAAACAACCCACCATCAAGACAATTCCAATTTAGTCATGTCAATGCAGTTTCTTCTTCTTTGGTTTGCACAGGAAAATCATGGCCAATGTGATTGTTTACTACTGAAATGGTTAGATCATCTAGTTGAAGTGGGCATAAGAAAAGTAAAACAAAGAAAACAGAATAACACACTGAACAATTTTATTGCCATGCCAAAATGATTACAACAACCTCTTATTTATAGAGGTATTTGGAAGGATCCCGAACATCCAAAGAGTTCACACAGTAGGAAATATACGGAAGTGTCGGTGGATATGTCTGTAGAGGAATAGTGACTAGTGGTTGATGGAAGCTTCAGTTTTAAATGTGGTTGGTAGAAATTAATCCAACCAACACTACCCCCTAATTTCTACTACTAATTACATCAATATTTATATTTCCCAAAGCTTCTCTCAAATAATCAAATTGGTCTTGTGCTAAATCCTTTGTAAATATATATGCAAGTTTCTCCTTAGATCTACAATGTTGTAGGATGAGTTCTCCATTGTTGACAAGTTCTCGAATGAAGCGATATCTAGTGTCGATATGCTTTTTCCTCTTGTTAAAAAAATGATTCTTTGATAGTGCAATGGTTGAATTGTTGTCACAATATATTGTAGTAGGATCCTCTTTCTTATGCATTAGGTCCTTCAATATTCTTCACATCCAAACTGCTTGACATGATGTTGATGTACCTGGTACATATTTTTCTTCTGCTAATGAGATTTTAATTATTGATTATTTCTTTGATGCCCATTCCACAACTCCTATTCCAATATGAAATGCATATCCAGATGTGAAATTTTTGTCATCAATAATCCCTGCAAAATCACTATCTGTTTATTCAACCAACTACAAATTATTTGAAGTAGAATACAGTATGTTGTGATTCATAGTTCCTGCAATGTATCTTAATAACCTTTTTCCTACTTGCCAATTTGAATTCTTTGGTGTGTCCATGAATCTATAAATCAAATTGAATCCATACATTATATCTGGCCTAGTTGTTGTGAGATACATCAAACTTCCACCCAATTTTGTGAATATGGTTGAATCAAAATCCATTTCATTTTGTTCTCTACTTAGTTTTGTGCCAATTTCTATAGGTGTAGAAACTGGACTGAAATTTGTGATTCTAAACCTATTTAAAACATATTTTGCATATTTACTTTGACAAATGAAAATTCCCTTATCATTTTGTGTGACTTCAATGCCAAGAAAATATTTCATTAACCCCAAGTCTTTCATTTCAAATTCCTTCCTCATTGATGATTTAAACATATCAATATACAGATTCCATGTATAGATAAAATCATCAACATATAGGCAAACAATCAAGATCTAGCATTGTTCATTGACTTTGGTGTATAATGTAGACTCACTAGTGCTTCTTATGAATTCATTTTTTTTTATCATGTATGAATCTATCCTCCTATACCACGCTCTTGGTGCTTTCTTTAATCCATAAAGTTCCTTATTCAACCTGTAAACCTTGTCTCCTTGTCCTTTTACTTCATATCCTGGTGGTTGTTGCACATAGAATTCTTATTCTAAATACTCATTCAAGAAGGTTGATTTGACATCCATTCAAGAAGGTTGTTGCACATAGAATTCTTATTCTAAATAATCATTCGAGAAGCTACAACCGGAAGGTGGATACAACCACCTATCCTTGCCCCATCCAACCACCCTGAAATATAAGTATAATGATGGAACAACTCTCACAATATCACTGTGAGATATATTGTTGTAAAACTGTAGGAATCAACCTATAATCAACCTGTAACAACATGTACCAATAACATGTGCCAACATGTACCATACATCAAACTATACCTCAACCTGTACCATAAACAAATCCATCAACCATGCATCAAACCTATACAAATAACCTATCACAATAACCTGTCCAAACAACCTATAATCAACCTATACCATAAACAAGTGCATCAACCATGCACCAACCTGTACCTCAACATGTACCATCAATGAGTGCATCAACCATGCACCAAATATGTACCAATCATGCATCAAATACACATAAACTATGACTCATCAATATGCATCAACATCATCAACTATACACCTCACGTATGTGCCAACTCATCAACTACTTGTCTCAACCATTCACCCAACATGTACCTCAACCAAAATCCCTCATCAATTTCATCATCCAAATATGATTTGTAACTCTATAATGGACCTGATATATATGATCACATACCTGCAAACCTTTCTTAACTTTAACAACAAGAAACTAACATTTTCATCAAACTTTACTTTAGTCTCACATGACTAATATTGGATTAGTCAACAACCCTAACTTGAAATAATAATAACTATGCACCTGTAATGAATAAAGATATAAAAATAGTACACAATGGTATTCAGTGTATTTTATGTATTTTCTCTAGGTTTCACTACTTGAACCCTCTCAGAAAAGTAGTTATTGCAAAAATGGCATACCTTATTGAGTTATGGCTTATTCTAGAGAGAGAACTTGTAGAGCATGCCTTGCACGGAATGTTTGTTGTATGGATCTAAAAATTTTACACATAATACTAAAGACTGTACTATAACCAATACATTTGGTCTTACTAAATTTGGATCTGTTATGAAGAAGTTGTGACGTTTGTACCTGAAACACATGTTTTAGACTAGTTTCAGGACTAGCCACAAACCCTATTTTCCACGAAGTGTAACTCCAAAAATACAAACACCCAAAAGATAAAAAAATTATCAGCGCTACTTGGATATCTTTCCTCAATGGCCTCACAATTGCACTGTCTGAATCATTCTATAAAAAATGTTATTGCGAAAATGGTGAGATTACCTGTAAATAACATACCTTAGAAAGCATCATCAAAAGAATTTATCCTCCCTTGAATTTCAACCTTCTTTACTTCACCTTCCCTCTAAAATTTGGCTTAGATATCCTTTGGTTACCTCAGTCACTTATAGATATTCAATATGATCAAGTGTGATTAAAATGAGAGAGTTTTTCCTCTTATTTATACTTTCATGTAGTTTCCTCAAGGAGTTTCCTTTTAACCATCTTAACCCACCTTCCTTATTTTAGGGCTAACCCACTTCTAACCACTTGTCCACTTAGTAAATTATCCATTAACTTTATTATTTAAATAATTTATTTTCTATCCATTTTGACTTATAGTACAATCATCACTTCACTTTATTATTTAAATTACCTTCTAACCATCTTAACCCACTTTCTTTATTTTAGGGCTAACCCACTTCTAACCACTTGTCTAATAATATATCAATTAACTTTATTATTTAAATAATTTATTTTGTATCCACTTTGACTTATAGTACACTCATCACTTCACTTTATTATTTAAATAATTTCTTCTTTGCAACCACTTTGACTACTTTTACCTTTTGGGGCTTCTATATGAATCATGAGGGTTCTCCAACTTCACATGGCCATAACTCTTTAAACGTGAGGAGTTATGTGACGTTCCACATACCAATGGAAATGACATGACATGTTGTATCCATCTAGAATAGTCTTGCCTACAAATATATCAAAAATCATACCATTATCCATCAAACAAGATTGGGTCCATTACCCAAACCTTTGTGCTACCGAAATTTGCTATCATACTTTCTTCAAGGTTGATTTCAATGAAAACCAACCCAAATAATCAACAATATCCCACTTTCTCATTGATGGAAACACTCTGATGCAATACTGAAGGCATATAACTCTTTCTCCCCCTGTGACCATCGCTCCCCCTAGAACCATGTCTCTATTCTCTTTCTCCAAGCATTTGCCTTTTCATATGATAAATCTCTCCCCCATTGTCATCAATGGAAAATGTATCTTTCCATCTAGGGTTGCTCCCCCTAATTGAGTTTTCCTTGGGGATACTCCCCTTGATTGAACTCTTCATGAAACTGATCCCCCAACCTGAATTGTCCTCTTTATGGTGCTTCGTTGTGTAAATATAACACATATAAGATAAGAATTCAAAAGCATTAATTTTGGAGTAGAAATTACTCCGAGTCTCTAGAGAAAACACTTAAAGGATTCCCTTGGAAGCGGTTTTGTAAAGATGTGTGTCACTTTTGCTTTTGTGCCCACATATTCAACTCTGATGTTCTTCTCTGCAACCTGTTCCCGTAGAAAGTTATACTTTATTGGAATGTTCTTCGTCTTGGAGTGCATCACCAGGTTATTTGAGATACTGATGGTGCTTGTATTATCACAATAGATTGGAATGGGCTCATCATAATCAACATGTATATATGTCATAGTTTGTTTCATCCATAGAACCTATGTACAACATGTTGTTTCTACAATAAACTCTTCTTAGACTGTAGATAAGGATATTGATTATTGTTTCTTTCTTATCCATGATACTAAATACTCACCCAAGTAGAATGCTACTCCACTAGTGCCCTGTCGGTCATCAATGCAACCTGCCCAATTTTCATTTGTGTAAGAAATAAGTGATAGATCTTTTCCTTTTGGATACCATAATCCAAACTCTTTTGTTCCTTTGAGATATCTTAAAATCCTCTTCATTGTTAATACATGTGATTCCTTTGGTGCTACCTGAAATCGTGCCACATGTCCAACTTCCTGCATTACATCTGGTCTGGACGGTGTCACATATAGTAAGCTACCAATCATTGACCTATATTGTCTCTAGTCTGTAGACTTTGAATCATCATTCTTTGCTCAACTTGCAACTGGTTTTCATAGGAGTGGTAACTGGTTTGCAATCTTCCATTACGAACATCTTTAGAATTTATCTGATATACTTAGTTTGGGAAATAAAAATTTCTTGGTTTCTTTGACATATCTGAAGACCCAAAAAGAAGGATAGTTCTCCGAGTAATGACATTTCAAATGCATTCTTCATATGCTTTGCAAATTTCTGGCTTAACCTGTCATCAGTACTTCCAAAAGTAATATCATCAATATAAACTTCAATTAATAAAATACCATCTTGAGTTACCTTCATTTATAGGTTGTTGTCTTCACTTACCTTTCTGAACCATGCCCGTTGTAGATATTTATCTAGTCTAGAGTACCATGCTCTAGGAACCAGTTGTTCAATGTAGACTTCTTCTTCAAGTTCCCCATTCAGAAAATTTGATTTCACATCCATATCTGTCCATATTGTTCAAGACTCTACTACACAACTATCCACAATTTTGACTCATATGTCACTGTACTATCATGAAGTACTACTACAATTGATTATTCTATCATATTGTACTTCTGCTAACTAAATGCATTGGATCTATTTACTCAAATTCTGCAAGCTACTTGAAGGATGGTTCTCTGGTCTGTCTCAGCTTCACATAGACTCCCCCTGTCTATTATTCATATTATTTGTGCTATGTTCCAAAGATATGAATGCAAAAGCACCAAACAAGATATATAAAACAATATAGAAAACCACCACTTTTATTATAGAAAACCATTGATTTAGGGCAACAATATACAATGGATCCTATTATGGAAGGGATCCGCTCATGTTCACTTTCCTCTTCGAGGGGGCATCCTTGTATTCATCTACCACTCCAAATACAATGCTTTTGTTCATATCCCATTACATTTATTGAACCCCTTTATATAGTGCTACCATCACCTAAGAACATTCTAGAGGAGGAATCTTCTAGAAGTAGAACCTTCTAAGAAGTCCTCTTACATTTATTATATCTAACCACCCATTTATTATATCTAACTACCATAGTGGACCTTATTTAATACTATAGTGGACCTAGTCCACCTTACATTAAATGGCCTCCACTATTATCACTATGGGCCCTCTAGGCCCCCCCACTACCTCTCTAGATACTTAACATTCCATTCCCCTTATGAAAGCATTGTCCTCAGCACTTGATGTAAAACCATATATGAGGGTCTCATGGGTAAGTGTGGACCATAGCACTAAAGTAGACTAGAGAACTAGGGTCTCATTGAGAAATGAAAGCCACCATGTTGAAGTAGTCCAACCGCCATTGTAAACTAGGATACCATGTCCAATTTCTCATGTGAACTCCACACATAAGATATTGGCACCCAATAACCAATTGAAAATGATGCTCTCAATACTGAAACCTATCATGTGGATCCAAATAACAATATCCATCCACATAGTGGGAGAGGATCCAAGATGAATCAAGAAGGAGCAATACCATTATAGTATATGCAGAATGGACACTGGTAATCATAACTAGTTCCTGATGTGTGACATTGATGTTCTCTATAAAAGGTGTAGTAGAGTCATCAAATAAAATATGGAAGTGATTTTCATCCCAAAAATGACAACTATCCATATACCAATCATCACAATCGGCCTCAAAATCATACCAAGCATATATTTGTTGATTATATTCATTCCTAATGTCCGCCATAAGAAATCTATCCTACATGTTATCCAATGAATCTTGAATAATACGAAAATTATCCTTGAGGTTGTCTACAAGTTCATGTAATCTGTCATGTGATGTGTCATACAATTGGGCTTTGAATGCTTCAGTCATTTGTAGAATTTCTTTGAGGGGTTGAGAGGAAATAGCCATTGGAAACACCACATAAAATATATGAAAATAAATCTATTAAAATAAGGTATCCAATGGCATTGATATGGTAACAATCTGAGCACCCTATGAAAAGTTGTGAACTCTGTAGTTCTGCCGCTGTCACAAAACATCCCCAAAAATAGTTGATTTTAGATCAACGATATCTTCCCTTCTAGAGCTCTGATTTGAAGGATTTTTTTTTTTTGAAATTGGGTGAAATTGTGAGAGGAACTTAGATTTGCAATTTGTTTTGGAAAAATCAACACCAAATGCTACAGAAATCAGAAAAATCATGCGGTCGTTCTTGGAAGAAAAAAAACCTGAAAATTGCATATTTTAAAATGCAAATAACTTGACTTCCCGAACTCCATTTCAGACGATTTTTTTTTTTTAACTTAGGTGTTTTTCTGATAGGAACGCATATATACAACTAGGTTTTTAAAAAATTTCACCAAAACCTATATAAATCATCTGGAATGTCGCAACCCTCTTTTTTTTGTCCGAAAAAATAAATCTGCAAAACATAAAAATATTTGCCCCACACTTCCAGCCAAGGAAAATCATGTGATACCACTTGTTAAGTTCCTGAATAGATCTGCAAATATACTTCAGAAAGTTCTTTGATACCACTTGTTATGTTTCAAATATCTGAATACAAAAGCACCACACAAGATATATGAAACAATATAGAAAACCACCACTTTTATTATAGAAAACCCTTGAAGTAGGGCAACACCATACAATGGATCATATTATGGAAGGGATCCTCTCTTGTTCACTTGCCTCTTTGAGGGGGCATCCTCCTATTGAGATATTTCTCCAAATACAATTCTTCTCTTCATATCCCATTACATTGTTTGAACCCCTTTATATAGTGCTACCATCACCTAAGAACATTCTAGAGGAGGAAAATTCTAGAAGTAGAACCTTCTAAGAAGTCATCTTACATTTATTATATCTAACTACCAATTTATTATATATAACTACCATAGTGGGTATTATTTAATACTACAGTGGACCTATTCCACCTTACATTAAATGGCCTCCACTATTATTACTATGGGCCCTCTGGGCCCCCCCACTACCTCTCTACTTACCTGATAATCTGGGAGTCTCTAGGCCGAATGGATCAGAAAAAATTATTCTCTTAAGTGTATTCATCATCATCTTCATTATTAGATTCATCATATCTCTGAGCTCTGACTTCTTTCTTTCTATCTGTGGATTCATCTTTCACTATAGTGATTGAAAGAACAATCTCTTGAACATGTTCCTTATTTACTTGTGCTTCTTTTCTTTTAGTTATTTTCCAAATATTTTTGTATCTGACATCTTTCCTTTTCTCTGTAGAATTTTATTCATCTCATTCTATTTCCAATCTTGCAATCTCTCGGACTTGGTCTTTGTTCACATGTTCTTCATGTTTTTAACAACCAATGTCAACATACCAACCACGCTTCTTCTTCTTAGCTTGTAGAGTGAGTCTGCATTCTTCATTTCTATATTGATTCTACTTTCTTAACCATGTTCTCTTCTGAGGCTCTTGTCTTTGACTGTTGTTGTTCTGTTGTGGTTCTCTAGGAGGGACTATCATTCTACAATCTTTGGCCAAGTGTCCATAGTTATGAAATTTGTAACATTCAATGTCACATGGGGCCACATACGCACTTTTTGCTTGAACATTTCTTTTATAATCTATGCAATCTGCAACCTTATGTCCAAAATTAGTATAACAAAAACAATTACCATAAAAGAAATTTGCATACCTGAGAGTGACTGATCTTCTTTGTGATGTAGTCCTTTTGAATTTCTTCCTTAACTGATCATGATCATGATTGAATATTCTTTGTGGCTTGAACATGGATGGTCTTATTGAATATGTATCTTCAATAGTTTTCTTAGATTATGGCTAATCATGATTCCTTCCTTTTAGTACTTCTGCATAACTCTTTCTATTTTCTTCATTCTTCGTTTCTAGCAATCTAGAGTGCTTCTCTTAATTCTCTATAACTGATGTGGATGTTTATTTCTATTCAACGTTCTTGTTGAGATTGATGACTTTACTTCTCAATGTGACAAATTCTTCTTCAAGTTTCTCAACCTCTTCTGCTTTCTTCATTATCTAAGACTTCATGACTTCTTCTATTATTTTCGCTTCTTCAAGTTGAATTTTTAAAGTGATTATTTCTTCTTCAAGTCCTTTCTCTTATTGACCAAAATATGCCTCAATATGGTTTAGATTGTTATTTATTTCCTTAACATGATCTGTCAATATATTCTCTCTCATTTTTGCTTCTTCCTTATGTGCCGCTATGTTGGCTTCCAAATAATGCTTTTGATATTCAAAATTTTCTTCAATATTTATGGCTTCTTCTAGCCAAGTTCTTAAGTTCTTGATGACCTATTGGGCTTCTAAAAAAATGTGAACACTTTCCTTTTGTTTCGTCAATTCTTTCTTGAGTGACTTGTTTTCTTCTCTTAGTTCATCTAAAGCACTAATGAATTCTTCTTCATAATTGTCTTCCTTTTCAATTACTTTTTCTGTCTCATTTCCTTCATAGCATTCTATTTCAAGATGTCCGCGTTTTTCACAATTAAAGAAAAACAACATACCTCTTGTGATTATGTACTCGTCATCATCTAAATCTGTTTGACATGGTGAGCATATTTCTTATTGATATGTACCTACATTTTCTTTGACATTTTCTGAATTTGTGATGGGTGAAGAATATATATCATGTAGCTTATCCCAAAGTTATTTGGCTGATGAATATTTACCAATATTTTCTCTTATCGGATTAGATAATCCTTCCGAGATGAAATCCATTGCTATTTTGTTATTGTTCTTCAATTTCTTCTTGGCTGCATTCTTTTCTCTTTTTGAACTATCATATATTGTAACGAATGATAGAAAAATATAATATTGTTGTGCCTATAAAATAATCTTCATCCTTCCACTCCACATCTCATACTTTAAACCATTCTGACCATTGAACAATGGTACTCCATTCTCAGAATAATCCATGATCTCCTTCCAATGGTTAAATTGTATCTTGAAGGAACCTGCTATGATTGCAATTGTTGGATTATTGAGAGGGGGGTGAATCAGTAATAGAAAAATGTAATAATTTTTAACCATAAAATGCAAGTGTTAAATCAATATAGCATTATCATCCAATAGTTGTAGAGTAAATAAACAATGAACAAATGAGAAATCATACACATACATAGTACACCAGTGTTTTTACGTGGAAACCAAAAGTGGGAGAAAACCACATAATGTTTTTTCTTATATGTATTTAAGAATTACATTCATTCGAAGCACCAACTTCCTTTGTTTTCCAACTACAACTGAAAGGAGGCTCCAACCCCCTAGTTTCTTAGGCTACAACTGTAGGAAAGCTCCAACTCCCCTATTCCCTGGATATAACCAGAAGGAGGCTAAAACCCCCTATGTTCTCTGGCTACAACCGAAAGGTGGATACAACCACTTGTCCTTGCCCCATCCAACTACCCTGAAATATCAGTGGAATGATGGAACCACTCTCACACTATCACTATGAGATATACTGATGTAAACATGTACCAATCAACCTGTAAACAACCTGTACCAATAACCTGTTCCAACATGTACCATACATCAACCTGTACCTCAACTTGTACCATAAACAAATGCATCAACCATGCATCAAACTTGTACAAATAACCTGTCACAATAACATGTCCAAACAACTTGTAATCAACATGTACCATAAGCAAGTGCATCAACCATGCACCAACCTGTACCTCAACATGTACCATCAACGAGTGCATCAACCATGCACCAAATATGTACCAATCATGCATCAAATACACATAAACTATGACTCATCAATATGTACCAACATCATCAACTATACACCTCATTTATGTGCCAACTCATCAACTACTTGTCTCAACCATGTACCCAACATGTACCTCATCCAAAATCCCTCATTAATTTCATCATCCAAATTTGATTTCTTACTCTGTAATAGACCTGCTGTATATGATCACATACCTATAAACCTTCCTTAACTTTAACAACAAGAGACTAGCATTTTCATGAAACTTTATTTTAGTCTCACATGACTAATTTTGGATTAATCAACAACCCTTACTTGAAATAATCATAACTATGTACTTGTGACGAATAAAGATCGTAAAATAGTACACAATGTTCTTCATTTTCTTTTATACAATTCCTCCAAGTGTCACTACTTGGAACCTCTCAGAAAAGGAGTTGTTAAGCCCTTAATAGTGTCTCATTACCCCTTAATTGGGGCATATTACATTAGTAATATTATTTTATTTATGTCAACTTTAGTCCATTAGTTGTAATTATACCTCCTAGTCTCCTATATATACAACTGAGACATTTTCATTTGGAATCATCTTGTATTTGGAAATTTATGTGGGCATAAGGAGGTTTCCCCCTCGAAGAGGCTTATTATATGAATTTATCTCTTTTTCAAGGTGTTGAGTACTTATTCTGAGATTTTTCTATGTTATATTGATATTTGATTCCTAACATAGGGTATCAGAGCTCAAGGTCTTGGGGTTTCGCTGCTACATCTGAGACACCTTGGAATTTTTGCTATAATGTTTTTTCTACAATGCTTCAGAAGGAACGACTTGGAATGTATTTAGTAGACAGATCAAGGTACATTGGGTTAAAATTTCATCTCCTGAGGCCTTATACTTTCAAAGATATAGCCTTTATAAGATAGGGTTTTGGAATCATCCTGAATTGAGTCATTGCAAAATTTTCGCTATAAAATATTTTATGTAACATTTCAGACCTTGAACGTCGGAGTGTATTCGTATAAATTAATGAGGTATATGTGGTAACAATTTCATCTTCTAGGTCATCTTACATTTGTAGATACACCCTGTGGAAGATAGAGTATCTCACTGGTCCTATTGACTAGTCTCAATCGGGTGTTCCGAGTAAAACAATCATAAATTATTCCTAGAGTAACCAAATTGAGTGAGACTAGTTTCATTGGATAGTGGAAAACCCATAGTAGTTCTCGTATGAGTTTCAGAATTTTATATCAATTATTTTGTGTGGGGCACGCCATACAAGTGAGATATTATGAAAAGGAAAAAAATCGACAAGTTGTGGGGAAGTTACCATAAATTCCACTTGGCACATCCAATTTTGATCAGACCTATGGCATTACAGAGAAGAAATATCAAAGAGCTACAAAAAAATAAAATTTCATACTCAGAAGGGCCGAAATTTTGGAGATACAATAAAAGGAATATTGTCTAGTAGAACCACCTCAAAATCAAGGTTTAAAGTGATACTTCGCCAACATGCCAACAAAAAAGGGAACTTCTACACCCAATAAGCATACAGAAAATCCTACTTGGACTCTTGATGAAGGTGAAGAAATGTGTAGGGACATAAATGATTTACAAAAGAAGACAGTAACAAAATATGAACTACAAGCGATGATGGATTCAATGGAAGCTATGTTGGAGGCAATAAATACTAGGATGGATAGTTTAAAAGGGGAGATCATGGAAGGATTGAAAAATTTCCTAATAGATAGGACACCTGAAAGTGAAAATGTATCCCATGAAATTCATGATGAGGACACAAGGAAGGTGAATCAAGAATGGAGAAACTCCAACTTTGGTTTGAAGACCAACCACATTCCTAAGATCGATATGAGGAAGTTTGATGGAAAGGACCCAATCACATGGATACCTCAGATGGAGAAATTATTTTATCTACATAATGAGCCACATACACAAAAGGTACGAATTGCTTCTTTATATTTAGAACCCAATCAATTTTTATGGTATCGATGGCTTTGTTCTCGCAAATCACTCGTCACTTGGACAATTTTCATGAAAGAAATGATAGCACACTATGAGGATACAAGGAGCAATACCTTCTTTATCCAATTGATAAATCTCAAGAAAAAAGGGTTCAATTACCAAGCACATTGGGAACTTCCAAAGATTGAATATATAGGTAACAGATATTCCAGATGTGCACTTGATTGATGTATTCATATGAACTTTAAAGGATAACATTCAACATGAGGTTCGCCTTTGGGAACCCAAATCATTGGAGAATGCATTTAAGGTGGCAAGAAATGTTGAAAGTAAAAATATGGCTATGGCTACTAGAAGGA
>ML816956.1:91389-121712 GCA_009831015.1 Picea engelmannii
TGCATCAGATACATTTACATGTAAAAATGATTCACTATGGTACAAAGATCGCTTATATTTATGTAAGAACTCCCAACTCAAACAAAAGGTACTATTGGAATTGCACACCTCTCCAGTAGGAGGGCACTCAGGATTTTTGAAAAACTACCATAGGGTCAAGAAGTTTATTTTTTGTGATGGACTTAAAACTAATGTTCAAAGGTTTGTGGAAGAATGTTTGTTTTTCCAACAAAATAAGGTGGAAGCAATTAAGACCCCAGGTCTTTTACAACTATTAGCAATCCCAAGTCAGCCTTGGAAGGAGGTTTCCATGGATTTCATCATAGGGTTATTGAAGTTTGAAGGAAAGAATGTCTTCATGGTGATTGTTGATAGACTAACCAAGTACGCACACTTTTGTGCACTCTCTCATCCCTTCAAAGCCAGTATAGTTTCCACTGCATTCATGGAGAGAGCTCAAAATATACATGGCATCCCAAAGATTATTGTAAGTGACAGAGATCCCATCTTCACTGGACATTTTTGGACAGAATTATTTTCTTGTTTGGGTACTCAATTGGCTCATAGCTCATCCTATAATCCTCAATCTGATGGATAAACCGAGATAGTGAACAAATGACTGGAAGGATACCTTCTTTGTTTTTTCTTTGATAAAAAAACACAATGGTTCAAATGGTTACCCTTGGCAGAATGGTGGTATAACACTTCCTTTCATACTGCAACAAAAATGACACCATTTATGGCACTCTATGGATACCACCCTCCTTCCATCACCTCTTCTCTAAAACAAAAATCTAAGGTTCAAGCAGTGGAACACCACATCGAGCATCAAAAACAAGTTCTCCAAATATTAAAGGACAACCTGACCATGGAACAAAATCACATGAAACAACAAGAAGATCAACATCGTAGTGAAAGAGGTTTTGGAGTAGGGGATTGGGTGTTTTTAAGACTACAACCATACAAATAGATGTCCCTCAAGAAAGCCAAGAAGGATAATAAATTATCACCAAAGTTCTATGGCCCTTATAAGGTGTTGCAAAATATTCGTACTATGCCATACAAATTGGAGTTTCCTGCATCTTCATGAGTACACCCAGTTTCTTGTGTTTCATGCTTAAAGAAGGTTATAGGTGACATGGTCCAGTTCAAACTATATTTCCAGAACTTGACGAGGAAGGAAAAATCATATTGGAGCCTGAAGTCATCACTGACACAAGAATTCGCCAACTGAGGAATATATCCATTTCAGATTATCTCATTAAATGGAGGAAACTACCGGCAGACGATTCCACTTGGGAAGATGATTATTTTATACAAAAGCATCCAGAGTTACTCAAGCGTTGCAGACAACACTTGTCTCAAGGGGAGGGGCATGTTAAGCCCTAAATAGTGTCTCATTACGCCTTAATTGGGGCATATTACAATAGTATTTTATTTTATTTATGTTGGCTTTAGTCCATTAGTTGCAATTATACCGCCTAGTCTCCTATATATACCAAGGAGACATTTTCATTTGGAATCATCTTGTATTTGGACATTTATGTGCACATAAGGAGTTTCCCCCTCGAAGAGACTTATTATCTAAATTTCTCTCTTTTTCAAGGTGTTGAGTACTTATTCTGAGGTTTTTCTATGCTATATTGATATTTGTTTCCTAACAGGAGTTATAGCAAAAATGGCATACCTTGTTGAATTTTGGCTTATTCTAGAGACAGAACTTGTAGAGCGTGCCCCATACAGAATATTTGTTGTATGGATCTGAAAATTGCACACATTATACTACAGACTGTACTCTCACCAATACATTTGGTCTTACTGAATTTGGATCTGTTATGAATAATATATGATGTTTTTACCTGAAACAGTTGTTTTAGACTAGTTTAAGGACTAGCCACAAACCCTCTTTTCCACAGAGTGTAACTCCAAAAATACAACGACCCACAAGCTAAATTTTTTATCACATCTACTTGGATATGTTTCCTCAACAGCCTCCTAATTTCATGGTCTCAATTATTCTATAAAAACAGTTATTGTGAAAATGGTGAGATGACCTGTAAATAACATACCTTAGAAAGGATCATCAAAATAATTTATCCTCTCTTGAATTTCAGCCTTCTTTACTTCACCTTCCCTTTGAAATTCAGCTTAGATATCATTTTTTTACCTCAGTCACTTGTATATATTCAATATGCTAAAGTGTGATTAAAATGAGAGAGCCTTGCCTCTTATTTATACTTTCATGTAGCTTCCTCAAGGGGTTACCTTTTAACCATCTTAACTCACTTTCCTTATTTTATGGCTAACCCACTTCTAACCACTTGTCCACTTAGTAATTTATCCATTAACTTTATTATTTAAATAATTTCTTTTGTATCCACTTTGACTTATAGTACAGTCATCACTTCACTTTATTATTTAAATAATTTATTCTTTGTAACCACTTTGACTACTTTGACCTTTTGGGGCTTCTAGATGACTCATGTGGGTTCTTCAACTTCACATGGCCATAACTCTCTAACCGTGAAGTGTTATGTGACGTTACACATACCAATGAAAATGTTATGACATGTACTATCCATCTAGAATAGTCTTGCCTACAAATATATCAAAACTCATACCATTATCCATCAAAAAAACTTGGGTGCATTATCCAAACCTTTGTGCTACCAGACTTTATTGAAAGGTTGACATCAATGACAACTAACCCAAATAATCAACAAACTCAGCCCAATATTCATTAGATAGATTCTTTCCTTTCAACATGCTTCTTTCCATCTCCATTGTTGTACGATTCTTCCCTTCTGCAACACCATTATGTTGAGGTGTATAGCTTGTAGTAAACTGCTTCTTTATTCTATGATACCTGCAATATTCCAAAAACTCATTTGACTTGTATTCTCCTCCTCTATCTGATCTCAATATCTTAATGTATAGGCCACTCTGATTGTCAATCAATGCCTTGAATTCCTTAAACTTGTCAAATGTTTCAAATTTGTGTTTGAGAAAATAGACCCATGTTTTTCTACTATAATCATCAATGAATGTTATAAAATATATGCTCCCCCCTAATGATGGTGTTTTCATTGGACCACATAAATCTGTATGTACAATTTCTAAAGGTGCCCAAGCTCTATATGACATTTCTTCATTTCTTTTGAAAATATTTTCCTATGTTGCTTTCCCAAAATACAAATTTCACATGAACTTATTGGTGCTTGAATAGGTGGTAAACCTCTTACCATTTCCTTTTTTTGGAACAAACAAAATCCTTTGAAGTTTAGATGGCCATACCTCAAGTGACGTACCCATGCTTGATCTTGACTTGATTCCTTGAAACTTGCTCCAATTTTCTCCAACATTTGACTTTTCATTCGAAGTGGGAAAAATCTATTGTTTGTCATTTCAATATTTGCAATCACCATTTTACTAGGAGAAATATCAAATATAGTGCATACATTATTTTCAAAAGAAACTCTATAACCCTTTTGAGTAAGTTGTCCCACACTTATGATATAATGCTTCAAACCAGGTACAAAATAAACATCAGGAATAGTTTTATTTCCAGTCTTTGTTATTACATTAATTGCACCTTTTCCCATTACTTCTACAATGTTATCATTACCCAATTTAATTTGTGATTTAACTGATGTATCCAAATTCTCAAAAAACTCTTTATTTCCAGTCATATGATTACTATAACCACTATCAAGAAATCATATGTTACTTGCATTTTCTTGAGCTACATGACATGTAATCAATAGTGTCTCAGAACTACTCTCAGAGAAATTTGCATTCTTCTTTCTCATATATGTTTGTTTCTTTTGGCATCCATTTGCAAAGTGACCACACCTCTTGCAGCAATAACATTGAATCTTTGATTTTTCATACCTTTGTGATGCCTGATTGTTATATCTTTCCCTTGAGCTGAAATTTTGATTTCTCCTTCCTCCTTGATATTGATTCTTTCTTTCTTCTCTTTGAAAAATATTTCGTCCTCTCAATCCTGGATTTCCTCTTCCTCTGCCTCTGTCAAATGTCATTTGTGTTTTGAATTCATGCTCCAATGAGTTATTTTCATTCATGTTCAACCTGTCTTCATAATGTTTCAAGAAGCCAACCAACTCATCCATAGAACATGTAGTCAAATCTTTAGATTCTTCAATTACCACAACAATTGCATCAAATTTTCTAGGAAAACTTCTTAAAACCTTTTCTACAACCTTTTGATTTGCCAGCTAATCACCATTTTTTCTTATTTGATTAACCAAATCCGTAACACGATATGTACACTAATCTATTGAATCATAATATTTCATTTTCAAGTTTTCAAATTCTCTTCTAAGTGCTTGGAGTTTGGAAATTTTTACTTTACTAGTGCCTTGATATGTTGTCTCTAGAATGTCCCATGCTTTCTTGGTTGTATTGGCTGGTTTAATCCTTACAACAACTTAATCATCCAATGTTTGTCCATTTATCTGCAAATCCCTTTTATTCTTTTCCCTATTTTCATCAAGATTTTGATTTTCATCAACACTCAAAACAGACTCAACTTGTCGTTCAGTATAACCAATCATTACTATATCTGATATCTCATATGAATCAAATGTTAATTTCATTCTAAATGACCAATTATCATAATTTTTCCTAGAAAATGTTGGAATCATAAGTTGTTGATACATGCTTGATGTCATCCTTAAAAAAGATCAAGCCCAAAAAAACTTTCAGCAAAATTTGAGCTACACAATAGCACTCACACGATGGACAAATACTACCAAACTATAATGTTCAGGTAACCTTTCTAAAATAACCCTTGTTATTTCCAAACAACCAAAATTGAATTTACTGAAGAAACATATATATTGTAGATCTTAATTCTCCAGCTCATGCAACCCATATTAGAGCAAGTAACTTTATGGTAATTAAGCATAATAAGCCAATTTCCTAATAACAAAAATCAAAATTTTTGAATTTATCTACAAAACAATAAATTGTTTATATAGTTCAAGTATCAACTTTCAGAATTGCATTGTATCTTAATTGAATATATTTGTGCAGAAAGGTATTTGCATATATACTAAGAACCTCGATCGCCAAATCAAAGAGCAATATAAGTCTTAACTTTTTAAGTTTCAGCAAATCTAGCAGTAATCACCAACTTGAAACCCATCAGGACTGTCAACTAGACTACTAAAATGAAGACTTACAGGGATGGAAACCCTTATACTTTCTTTTGCGGCTATCCACAAACATTTGCAAAAGTTTCAAGTCCCTGGCATCTCAACCATCTCCAATAGAAGAAGTCGAGTCTATATGCTTGGAAGTTACGCCCATTTCACCTGCTTGACTAGCGATAGATTTAGCTGCTAGGGAATTCTTTGAAGGGAATTGACTCAGAGCTCCTCCTCCTCCTCCGCATTGAGATTCTCTTCACAAATTTCTCTTCCTCATATTCACAAAGCTTCTCTTCACTCTTCAGTTCTACACTGAATCACACAACTCTTCACAACACTCAGGCGCTTCACGACTCTCACGACCCTCATGACTCTCCTGGCTCTAATACCATGATGAAGTGGGAAATAGAAAAGGAAAACAAATAAAACTGAAGAACACACATAACAATTTTATTGACATGCCAAAATGATTACCTCGTACTTATAGAGGTCCTTGGAAGGATCCTGAAGATCCAGAGAGTTCACGGAGCTAGAAATATCTAGAAGTGTCAATGGATATGTCGGTGGAGGAACTATGACTTGTGATTGATGGAAGCTTCAGTTTTAAATGTGGTTGGTAGAAATTAATCCAACCAAGTGTTAGCACAAATAGGACCATGGAGAAATAAAATAAAACAAATGTGGAAACAAAACACAAAAGATACACAATACAATAGAGACACAGATTTACATGGTTCACCCAGTGTGGGCTACGTCCACTAGAGAAATTGTCAGGTCCTTCCTTTATTATTATCCAGCATATGAAGGGATACAACCTACAACAAACCTGTTGTAACTTACTCTTCTTTCTCTCATAGTCTCCTATCTCAGAATACAATATTCACCATCAACCATAGCCGCAATACATTTCCCTCATAAAAGAGGGTTTCCTTCTAGGGTAAAAAACCCTAACATAATATATATCGTTAGATCTGCGACCTTATAATGAACATTCCATATTTACAATGAAATTACAATATACATTTACAAGGAAATTTTTCCTTCAGGGGCTTCACCCCCGAACCCCCGCTGGGGGCCCACTTGCCCCCAGACACCCCAACCGGGGGGATAGCACCTTTGAACCCCGCAAAGGAGGTAACCCCCCTCTGCACTCCTCCATGTGGAAGAGTGTACATACTTCTGGGGTGTAAATACTTCATGGGGTATAAACACGGCTGAAAGTAAAAGACCTCTAAATCAAGAAGATAATCAGGCTCCACAACCAACAATCTCCCACTTGGAGACTGATCTCAACAACTCCACCGCTGTTGTATATGCTCGACTCTAAATCTTCTTGGACCTGGCAAATTTCTCATCTTCATCTTCATTCTTGAAGACCAACTGAAACTGAGCAGGAACTCAGTTTCTCCCTGGTTACTCCCTTTGTTAACATGTCTGCAGGATTTTGGCTAGTATCTTTTCCAACTTCAAATGTCCATCTTCCAAGGTGGATCGTATGAAGTGGTACCTAAACTGTATATGCTTAGTCTTCGAATGGAAGGTTGAGTTCTTTGCAAGATGAATGGCACTCTCACTGTCACAGTACAACCTGTTATTCTCTTGCTTCTTTCTCAATTCCTCCATAAACCTTTGTAACCAAACCATCTCTTTACTAGCCTCTGTAGCAGCAACATACTCTGCCTCTGTTGTTGAAATTGCAACAACCTTTTGCAGTTTTGAAAACCAACTTACTATTGTTCCACCTATAGTAAACACAATACCTGTGGTACACCTCCTTCTATCTTTATCACCTGCCATATCTGAATCAACATATCCTTGTAGAATAGTTTATGAACCTCCAAAACATAATGCATGATTAGCAGTACCTCTCAAGTATTTGAGAATCTACTTTACTGCCTCCCAATGTTCTTTACCTGGATTGTTCATATATCTACTCACAACTCCCATTGCATGTGCAATATATGGTCTTGTGCAAACCATTGCATACATCAAGTTGCCAATTGCTAATGAATATGGGACCCTGGACATGTATTCTATATCCTCTTGTGTCTTGGGACACATTTCCTTAGTTAATTTGAAACAGATAGCCAAAGGTGTACTAATTGGTTTTGCATTCTGCATTCTGAACCTCTCCAACACCTTCTCTATGTACTCACCCTGAGACAATGTCAGATTGTGATTTTTCCTATCTTTTGTTATTCTCATACTAAGGATTTTCTTTGCAGCACCCAAATCCTTCATCGCAAATGAATTGGCTAATTTATTCTTGAGCACATTTATATCCTACATATTAGACCCTGCAATAAGAACGTCATCTACATACAATAGAAAGATAATAAAGATTCCATTTTCTATCTTTTTAAAATAAACACAGTGATCAGAATGACATCTACTATAACCATGTTCTTTCATAAACCTGTCAAACTTCAGATACCACCGCCTTGGAGCTTTCTTTAGGCCATATAATATCTTCTTCAACCTACATACCAAATTTTCTTTCCCTTTGACCTCATACCCCTGTGGTCGCTGCATATAAATCTCTTCCTCCAAATCCCCATGGAGAAAAGTTGTTTTTACATCTAACTATTCAAGATGAAAATATTCTATTGCCACAAGACTTAAAATAGTTCTAATTAAAGTCATTTTAACAACAAGAGAAAATATTTCATCAAAATCTATACCTTTCTTTTGTGCAAACCCCTTTACAACAAGTCTATCCTTGTACCGCTTTTCTCCTCCATCTTCTTCCTTCAACTTGTAAACCCATTTATTCTCCAATGCTCTTTTTCCTACAGGCAACTAAACCAAGTCCCAAGTATGGTTATTTACCAAGGAATCCATTTCCTCTTTCATGCCTTACTCCCACTTCCTTTTGGTGTCTACCTGCATTGCCTCTTCGTAACATTCTGGTTCACCAGAATCAGTCAACAATAAATAATACAATGAAGGAGAGTATCGTTCAGGGGGTATACTTAACCTGTTAGATTTTCTAACAACACTTGCAGGTGTTTGAGGTACCTGTTGCTCTTGTTGTTGTACATTTTGATTTTCTAGTTCCTTTTGAATTTAATTTTCAGTGATCTCATCATGCATTGTGTATTCTTATTTTTCTTTTTCCTATTTTTTCCCTTGCAACTGATCTTTGTACATGACCTTCTCATTGAATATGACATCTCTACTCCTATTGATTTTGTTATTTTCATAATCCCATAAGCGATAACCAAAATCATTAACACTATATCCAATAAAGGTACACTTCTTAGATTTTTCCTCAAGCTTTGTTCTATTTTCTTTATTAATATGGACAAATGCTTCACAACCGAAAGTTTTCAAAAAAGAATAGTATACCTTTTTTCCTGTCCATTCCTCCTCTGGAATTCTACCATCCAAAGAGCTTGAAGGTCCTTTGTTTATTAAGTAAACAATAGTATCTACAACATCTTCCAAAAAATGTAAGGGCAAACTAGCATGCAATCTCATACTCCTTGCATGCTCCATGATTGTCCCGTTCATCCTTTTTGACACACCATTTTCTTGTGGTGTTCTTGGAACTGTCTTCTTTCTACGAATCCCATGGTATGAACAATAGTCATCAAACTCCTTGCTGCAATATTCACCTCCATTATCTGATCTGAGACACTTCAACTTTTTTCCTGACTCATTCTCAACCAAAGCTTCCCATTTCTTAAAAGTATCAAAAACATCATATTTTTGTCGAATGCAATAAACCCAAGTTTTTCTAGTTGCATCATCAATAAAAGTAATATAATAATGAGAGCCACCAAGAGAGAATACCTGAGCTGGTCCCCATACATCTGTATGCACAAGCTCTAACCTTTCACTCTTCTTTTCTTTTCCGACTCTGAGAAATCTGACTCTCTTCTGTTTTCCATAAACACAATGCTCACAGAAGTCCAAATCAATTTGTTTAATATTCGGCAACAAATTTCTTTTGTGAAGTATCTGCATCCACTTCTCACTCATGTGTCCAAGCCTATGATGCCATAGTGTTGTATCCACTCTTGTAGAAGCTAAAGAGATAGAAGAGTCAGTATTACCAGTACATAAATACAATATACCTACCTTCTCTCCTTTCGCTATCACCAATGATCCTTTGATAACCTTCCACGTCTTATCTGTAAATATGGATATACAGCCTTCACTTGGCAACTGCCCTATTGAAATTAATTTTTTCCTTAAATCTAGAACATGTCTTACCTCTTTCAACAACCATTGGTTTCCATTGCATTGCTTTATTTTTACCTTTCCCATTCCAACAATTTTGCATGGTGCATCGTCACCCAAATGAACCTATCCAAAATCACCTTGAACATAATCTAGAAAATGTTTCCTATGGGGTGTGGCATGAAATGAAGCCCCTGAATCTACTACCCAAGACTTAGAAATATTATCTACAGAAAGAATCAAAGCATATTGTAACACATCACCTGTTACATTTGTTTCCTGATTTCTCTCATGTTGTCCATCTCTTTATTTCTTTGGAGCTCTGTAGTCTTTCTTCAGATGTCCTTTCTTCCCACAATTCCAGCACTCTATCTTTCCAAGTCTGGATTTGGATCTACCCTTCCTAGAATTTTCATGGTTCCTAAAACCCTTTCCTCTATCCTTTTGTCTTCCCCTGTTCTCCATGTTCAACACATTTCCTGATGTCTCACCTGTGTTTTCCGTCACATTTCCTCACTAAGGATAACACCAACAACATCATCAAATTTTAAAGTATTTGAACCAGAGACAGAGTTACTTACAACCATGACCAAGACGTTCCAGCTTTCTGGCAATGAGCACAAGATTAGAAGAGCCTTGACCTCATCATCAAAGTCCACTTTTACAGAACTTTGTTGATTAGTAACCGTATTAAAATCATTTAAATGATCTACAATAGACCCACCTTCCGACATCTTCATATTAAATAATCTCTTCATTAGAAATACCTTATTGGACGTCGAGGGTTTTTCATACAATTTGGCCAATGCGTCCATCAAACCCTTCGTTGTCTTTTCTTTGGAAATATTGAATGCCACTGACGCTGCCAGGCTCAATCGTATCGTTCCTAGAGCCTTTCTATCAAGAATCTCTCATTCTTCGTCCTTCGTAGCCACGGACTTCTTTGTTATTCCGCCCAATGGTAGGAATAGATCCTTCTGATATAAATAGTCTTCCATCTGCATCTTCCATAACTGCTAGTTTTGGCCATTAAATTTCTCAGCCCTAAACTTTCCATCTTCCGACATTGCTCCCACTCGAACCAGGAACCCTCTTTTCCTACGAGTTACCTTTCGCTCTGATACTAGTTGTTAGAAAAAATAGGACTGTGGAGCAATAAAATAAAACAAATGTGGAAACAAAACACATAAGATACACAATACAATAGAGACACAAATTTACGTGGTTCACCCAGTGTAGGCTACGTCCACCAAAGAAATTGCCAAGTCATTCATTTATTATTATCCAACGTATGAAGGGATACAACCTACAGCAAACCCGTTGTAACTTCCTCTTCTTTCTCTCACAGTCTCGTATCTCAGAATACAATATTCGCCATTAATCATAGCCGCAATACATTTCCCTCATAAAAGAGGGTTGTCTTCTAGGGCAAAAAATCCTAACATAATCTCTATCGTTAGATCTGCGACTTTATAATGAACGGTCCAGATTTACAATGAAATTACAATATACATTTACAAGGAAATTTTTCCTTCGGGGGCTTCGCCCCCGAACCCCCGCTTGCCCCCAGATCCCCCACCTGCGGGGATAGCCCCCCTGAACCCCGTAGAGGGGGTACCCCCCTCTGCACTCCCCCGTGTGGAAGAGAGTACATACTTCTGGGGTGTAAATACTTCATGGGGTATAAACACGAATGAAAGTAAAAGACCTCTGAATCAGGAAGATAATCAGGCTCCACAACCAACACCAAGACCAATGACTTTTATGAAACTTGAAGTTCCTCCTACCGGAAATTAACTTTTGCATGGCCCTCTTTCCTTTCTTAAGCATATTGTTGCAACCTTCCTCTATAGATTTGTGTTCCTTGTTGTCTCTATAATAAAGAGTGGATCCCACTCTTATCCTTCCTCATAAGACTCCTTCTTCACTACCCATTGTTTCCATCCATCATTTCCATTTTCAAAAGGATTGAAATTAAACAACAAAGCAGAGCAAATTATTAAAATAGGTTCAATAATCTAGCACACACACTACATTTCCCAAATGACATGATCTTTCAAGTTACATCTTCCAAGAAAAACACCAAATTCTAAGTATCTTACATGTATATAAAAGATTCTAAGTATCTTACATCTTACATGTATATAAAATATTCTAAGTATCGATCAAATTGATTGTGTAATTGCTCATATTCATCATATGATGGTATTCCCAAAGAGTTTGTTGATCCTATTGTCAAAGAATTCGCTTACGACCCAATTAGGCTGCCCATAACAGAAGACCCTGCTCAGCGTCTTTACAACCGCCGGACACTAGAGAAGATTTGGGACGCCAAACACGACGCCATTAACCCCATACCCGCCAGCCCTTCGACATTCGCAATGCGATCCCACAGATTGAGTTGAGGCAACAGATGCGCTAATACATCCTCGAAAACAGCACAAACTCCTTTGAGGTCATTTCGGTGGATTACACCAAACCCTTGAACTCAGCAGATATGAAACATATGTTGAGTGAACTTGTTATAGCTGGTGAGCATTTCTTGCTCGCGAGTAAGAACTGGAATAGTAATGAATCAAAGGCCAGTTGCAAGGTTCTGTGGCAAAAATTGAATCTTCTCCGTCTTTGCTGCTAATACACGGCAGAAAATAGAGAGACCTTTTTGTCACTCAACGGATACAAATTGTTGCTGAGTGTAATAAGCCGCAGGTTATACTTGTTATACCCTTCAAATGAAGATACCAAGGAAGCGTGCAAAGAAGTGGCCAAGATCGTAGATGTCGTCGGTTTAAAAGCTGGCCATTTGCAGGCAGCCCCTGAAGATAATGTAAACTCTTTAATAGAGATTCTCCATGACCTTTCAAAGTGCCAGCACTTAAAAATCCAGACAACCGTTTTAAGAATTTACCGTCGACTGTATCAGGACTGGGCGTTGTTCCCAGGACTGCTTCCATTGTCTTTTTCGAAGTTCTCTTATATTAGCCTTCGCGCTGCTCTCTATCTGTTAGATCATGGCCGCAACTCCAAGGATATATCGAATGAAGATCTCTACAATGGAACAGCAATACTGGAATTTGACTGGACCAGACATAACGGCTGTGGGGTTGAATTATACGTTCACGCTCTGGTGAATGTAGTAATTACCTGCATTTCCCGTTATGAAGACCTGCACGCAACTGCCACTCATCGTGCTCAAGCTCAGGATGATCATGAACATGAAAAGGAGAAGAATATTGATCCGATAAGTAGTGCACTTGACCAAGCTCTCTTCTTAATTCATCGCATAGTGAGGCCTAATGAAGAAGACAGAGCTCGTGTACTGTCTGAGAGGAGACATACGTTGAAACAGAGAGTACAGATGTTGGATATAGTAGATGACATTGTGAAAATGGTGGAACTTGTCCTTGCAGGGATCAAATTCTTTCAGTCATCACACTTGGGACTAGGTTTAACTATTACAGCAATACTTTGTCAGGAAGACAGGGTTAGCGAGAGAACTAGAAGAAATGCTGTTAAAGTGTTTGAAAATTTTCTTGGAAGTCATATTGTGGATGAATACCATACACAGGTTAAGCTGCTGCTTCAATACATTGTGAGCAATGCTTCATAGAGCGGTCTTCCGTTATGTGGCATTAGAAAAGCTTTCGCCACATCTCTGCCTCTTTTTTATGGATTATAAAATATTAAAAAAAGGAAATATTAAAAAAATCTAATGAGGTTACTCGTTTTTTTTTTAATTTCATTAAACTAAATATATTATCATTAATGATTACTTGTTGAATATAATCACTAAATATATACTTGTTGAATATAATCACTTCAAGCTTTCTCTCTAAACATTAACAACTTTCTAATTATAAAAATATTAAATAATATATTATTTTTTCTAATTATAAAAATATTAAATAATTTATTATTATTAACATCTATGGAGAAAATTGGTTATTAAGCATTATTGGTTAACATGAATGGTGACGAATTAGACCCCATTTATTATTATTAATATCTATGCAGAAAATTGGTTATTAAGCATTATTGGTTAACATGAATGGTGACGAGTTAGACCCATTTCATTGAATCTTTCTGCCAAAAATTAAATGAATTACATTTTGTTGTGTTTTGTTATTACATAAAATCACTTAATAAAAAATATGTATACTTCATTTCCATGGCTAAATGTGTTTCATTCTTTCAAGTGAATCACACTTCCTTACTCATTATGTATGTATGGTAAATAGAAGTGAGAAATGAGTTGGAAGAGGGAGGAGGATTTTTGTATTTCACCTATTGTTCATCTCTTGCTACTTTATATAGGGTTTTATTAATCATATTTCAATAATTTTAGATAAAAAAGAAATGAAAACTTTTTTTAAACTATGCAAAACTCTTAAGTAACTTTTCAAGACTATAAAGGAAAAATTTGACTCTATGTTTGGCTTAGGAGTTTATCAAATTTTGTGCTCATGTGGAAAATCATACATAGATCAAACTAACAAATCATTTAAAGTTTGTCTCAACGAACACATAGCTTTACCTAACTGACTCAACAAGTCAATTATTGCCAAACACACCTTCAAATCTAATCACCTTATCTTCTTTGACCAAACCAAAATTCTTTCCTCAATGGGCCCTATTATTCCTCTTGTATCATTCACTCGAAATGAAAAAACATTCCAACAACTTCAATTGAGAAGATGGCTACAATGTTAGTCTTGGAAACCCCTCATTCATTGCTTAGGTCATTGATCTTTTGTTTTGCATCTAATATCTTTATCCTAACCCTTAATGCCACTCCCTCTCCCTATAAGTTTGTAATTTCTCTTTCAACCCTCACTTTTATCTATACCTTTTATCTCCATTATCCCTATCATCATCATTTTTTTTTGTTCTTCCCATTAACTTCCTATGCCTTTTAGTTCAATTTCTTCTTTATTTTTTTCTTATTTTTCCCCTATTGTTTTATTTGAAGATTCACAATGGCTATTTACTTATTTTAAATTAGTTTCCTATAATTATTTTAATTCAATTTTAATTTCAATTTTTTATTCCAACGACTACTTCATATTTTCATCATTTTTGTCTACCTACCCTTCAACATACTATTTTCTAATCACTAAGTTTCTCTTGTCCTTGATCATGTGTGGAGGATCCACCAGAAACAATGGACGTTTCAAAAAAATCTTATACAGTAAGTCACAGGGTTCGTCGAACGTTAAGCTTGAGGTTTGAAATTCGGTGAACACCATAAAAAATGAGGTTCGTTCAGGTTCTCTGAACCTCAAAGGAATATCTAATGTCGAACCAAATATATATATAGAAAAATGTATATAGTCGAACCTCATTTGAACCTTATTGGAAAATTCAAAAGAGAATCGAACCTAATCATTTTCGAACCCGGACTTGAACCTGAACCATGTGACTTAGCTTATACATAATTCAAGAAACTCTAAAAAAAATAGAAAACATAGTTGAATTTTTCCATTTATTAACTCAATTCATTGTTATAATATATATTTCTTAGCTATTATTATCTATATACAACATATATGGTTAATATTAGTTGAGACAATAACCACCCTTGCATTGCATATGGATTATTGCATCATGAATATATTTTGTTTGTGTGTGTTTGTGTGTGTTTGTGCATGTGTGTGTTATATTTCAACTTTATAATTCTATATTACTATCATCGATTATTTTTTCATAGAAAATTTTGCGTTTTTTCATAGAAAATGTTGTATATGAAGTAGTTGCATCATTAGAAAATGGATGTATACCATTCCACAAGTTTATATGTTAAATTTATATAATGGGATTTTATATTACTACTAGTTCCTCATACAAGATGTCAAGGAAGACATTAAGGATGGAGTAGATGCATCGTTCTGTAATGGATGTATGTCATTCTAGGGGGACTCTCACCATTTCAAAATCTGATTTTGTGATTAATATATTTGATTTATAATGGAGATTATAACACTCATTTGATTGGTGTATAAATGATATGTGAATATGTCAAGATATGATAGAATTTGGTTGAATGTGAATTGGGGACTATGGAAAGGTATCAGTGTATTGAGGCTGGAAATTTTTATTTGGTTTTGATTATATTGAACTAATGATTTAGCTAATTTTATTAGTGAGTTAATTATTTTTCTAATTGCATTAGTTCAACATTTTCACAGACAAACTTTGAAGACTATGCGAACCCAATGACCTAAATGCTTCTTGACATATTGTTATTGGAAAATGATGCATTATATGAGAGAGTGTATGTCAATGTCTTATGATGTCATTAAATATGCTTAGAGGATGCAACGCCTTTTCTTCTAATAATAATTGATTAATATGGTTGACAATTTTTTTGGTATACAAATTTCTTATAAATCATTTCCATCTCACAATTGTTATGTATGTTAAGTTGTCATTTATAACAAGTAATTCCTTTTGTTATAAAATACTCATCTATAATTAAAAAGAAAAAAAAAGAAAAAAACAAAATACTTATTGTTGATGAAAGGTTTTGTAAATCATTTGTTATTAGACTCTTTTCTACTCCAACATTTATAATGGCATAAAATGAGAATGTTATTTATGTATTTTGTAGGACAACAAGCAACCTTTAAAAAAGTAATCACATTGGGTTTGAATCCATGACCACAAGGTTGAGAGCTAGATGGGCTATGCTATATGTATTGAATGTTATACAATGGAATTGTTTTATAGATTAAAATACAATGAAATTAATATATTTGACTTATTTCATTTATTGGTGAGAAGTTCACATTGTTTATTCTGAAAACTCGTCCAATCCATGATAATCACATTGTTTGCATTTCTAAGTTTTTTAATTTAAATAATTCTTTTGGATTTTAATGTTTTTGGATTCATATAAAGTTTTAAAAAAATACTATGAAAACATTTTTTTATTCTTATAAATAAATACATTTGAATTTATATCAAGAATATAACAAGCAACTTTTAAAAAATTAATCACATTGGGTTTGAATCCATGACCACAAGGTTGAGAGCTAGAAGAGCTATGCTATATGTATTGAATGTTATGCAATGGAATTGTTTTATAGATTAAAATACAATGAAATTGATATATTTGACTTATTTCATTTATTGGTGAGAAGTCCACATTGTAGATTCTGAGAACTCGTCCAATTCATGATAATCACATTGGTTTGAATCCATGACCACAAGGTTGAGAGCTAGATGAGCTATGCTATATGTATTGAATGTTATGCAATGGAATTGTTTTATAGATTAAAATACAATGAAATTGATATATTTGACTTCTTTCATTTATTGGTGAGAAGTCCACATTGTAGATTCTGAGAACTCGTCCAATTCATGATAATCACATTGTTTGCATTTCTAAGTTTTTTAATTTAAATAATTCTTTTGGATTTTAAAGTTTTTGGATTCATATAAAGTTTTAAAAAATACTATGAAAACATTTTTTGCTCTTATAAATAAATACATTCGAATTTATATCAAGAATATAATATATATGAAGATCCTAGACAACCAAAAATATCTTTATAGTTAAAAAACATATAGAGATGAAAAGAAAAAAAATATAATGGTATCATCAAATAATTTGTGATCGATGACACTTTGTAAAAATAATTACCAACTAGATAAATAACCATATCTAAGCAACCTTTAATATAAGAAATTGTTTATAAATAAAGTAAGACATAGGTAATGGAATTACTGTGAAATGAATAACTAGATTTGTTATGAAGATTTGAGCTCCATGGAACTTCACCATCTTCATAAGCCAAACGGAATCCATATTGAACACCAATCACTTTCATTAAATATTGACACTTTAAAAAAAACTATAAACCAAGAATAATTTCAAACACGATCATTTTGATTTACTCTACCTCCTTAAACAAATTACCTTGAAATTGAAACAACAAGGATGCCCGTCATTTGTGAGAAAGTTGTGTCATTAAATTTATATTATGTCATCACTTGTGATGGAGATTTATGAGTTGATACTCATACTAAAGAGACCTATCCATTTTTGTGGCACATACATCTCCATTCTAGCTAGTAATATCTCATAGCAATGATGTTTAAGATCATAGGGTAATAATTATTTCATTTTGATTTCCCAAAAAATATGACATTTGAAAAAACAGCTACATTGAAAATATGACATTTGGAAAACTAATTGTGTTAGATAGCTTAAGAAACTTGATAGAAAGAATTAGGGATTATTGGTAAAATAAAAAATTAAATGGTTTTCTTGTTGCTTTAATAAAATATCCATAGAGAACTATATTTGGTTCTCTAAATACTTTATACCATGTCATCTTATAAAAAATCATAGTTTGAAGTAAACATATGGATGAGATTTTGGTAAGTAAAAACCCTAGTGATCCTACATAGAAAAGTCCTCAACATTATGGAGGTTGGGATTTTTGTATATGAATTTGACAAACTAAGTTGAAAGCACACCTTGTGACAATATTTTCTATTGTTTGTTGGAAACCTTTGATAAGAGGCCCTTTGCCTATTTTTTCCCTAGTTCCATTCGAAACAAACTTACAAGAATGTTTTTTTTTTCTATTCCAATATCAACATAATGCTACCTTCAATATCCAGAATATTTAATTTTCTAAATTGAAGGTATGAACATATGGACTATCAAATATATTGCATTTACATGTGAGTGTTTTCTTTATTCCAATATCAACATAATTCTACATTCAATATCCAGAATATTTAATTTTTTGAATTGAAGGTATGAACATATGGACTATCAAAATAAAATCTGGGACTCTGCTCTATGGCCTAAGGTCTCCACCTTCCTCTAGCTAGTAGTGCACAACAGGGCCCTAACTTGGGACAATCTCAGGAAGCGAGGCTTCATCGGACCCTCCCTTTGTGTGCTTTGCCAGCAACAAGAAGAAACCAAAGAACACCTCTTCAATGGTTGTCGATACAGCCAGAGAGTATGGGACCAAAGCGTGCAAATCATGTGCAAATCGGGGCAACATCAAAACAGTGTCAATGATACAATAGAGCACTGGGATAGCATATCCTTCAAAAGCACACTCCTAAATCACATTTGGCGGCTCTTACTAGGATTTATCCTCTGGCAGCTCTGGAAGGAAAGAAACAGAAGAATTTTCCACTCACAGGCCTCCCCACCGGAGCGCACTTGGGAGGCTATTAGATCGCTAATAAAAGAGACAATCCGATGTAGACCCTGGGAAAAGGAGGACCTAAAGGGCACCCCCGAGGAGCATTGCATCCTCCAACATTGGCAGCCCCTCCCTCTCAATCACTCAGCCCTGCGAACCAACAAACCCCCCCAAGCCAGCCCCGCCACTTGGTCCCCCCCTATGCCCCTTTTATCAAAATCAACTTTGATGGAGCAGCCAAAGGCAATCCGGGAACAACAGGTTGGGGTGTAGTGATTAGAGACTCGAAAGGGAAAATCCTGGGACTTTTAGAAGGCTTCCTAGGGGAGACGACAAATAATGTTGCAGAGCTAACATGCCTATTGAGTGGTCTGTAGGAAACAATAGATAAAGGCCACTGCAACATAGTCCTGGAAGGAGACTCACAGGTCATCATTCATATAATCACCAAAATCCTGAACTGGAGTCCACCTTCAAAGATCTCACCAAGATGGCGTCTCTCAGGACTGCTAGAGGACTTTAAAAGCCTACTCACATCCATGCTTAGCATAGTACCTTCCCATGTGAAAAGAACGACAAATAGGGTTGCAGACTGCCTAGCAAACGAAGCAGTCGAAAGGGAAGACGATTACTCACGCTGGATGGACCACACCCCAGATTGCTCAGACATCCTTGCGAGGTGCCAGGCCCTAGTCCACAGGGACCTCCTCCCCTCGGATGGGGTGACATGCACCCATCAGCAAACACGCGGACGACCGCCGGGACGCCCATTTATGGCATCAACCGGCGAGCGCCCTCTGAGCACTAATTAGCCCATGGCATGCACCAGCCACTTCCAGTCGACGAGCCCTCTCGCGCGAGGGAAGTGTACCAGGCGACAGAGCACTTACCACCCAGCCTTAATGACCTCGACATTCATGACAGTTTGGTGCGTCATCGCAAGGATGAATAGGAGCGAGGTGTATTGGACCATTGCAGCGTTCATTCCGCTTGCTCTCAATTTTCGACCTCTGTCGCAGCCAGGAAGCGAAGAGGCCAAACAGATAGGATCTTGAACCATGCCCAGGCTCCAGGGAAAATCCTGTAGAGGGGCAGCCTGGTTGAATCTCAACGCAAGCGAATTTGTAATTTCGAACGAGCATTGGCTTTGGCTGCCACCCGACGCAAGCAAAGAACTTGGATGCCACCCATGGAAATTATCGAAGAAATCAGCTTGGAGGAGGCATTGCAACACCACCCCCCACTCGGCTGTGCAGAAGAAACAAGGCCATCGCTCGAAGACACCCTGGGGAACCTCAACGTAGCCACCATGGAGGACCTCTTCCCACCCTACATTGTGGAGGAGGAAGTCCCTCCCGCTGACACCACAGGGATGGGAGAGCCAGCAGGAATGCCAACTAGAGAAGCGGGGGACTCCAGCACACGGACGTTCAACGACAATAAGGGACTGGACCAGCCTCCAGTCACGGATTTTCGATATCTCCCACTCATCTTTGAGCTCCGGCATCTGATGGAAGACCAAGTTTTCCGCCTAGCCAGGATGGACCAACGGCTGGACATGCTTTTTGCAGCCTATTCCAAGAGCTCTCCAAAGTGACAATGCCCGACGTGCGCACAGGCGTACTCGCTCCCGGCAGGATGGCGTCAGAGGAGGAACGAGGCTCCTGGTTAGGATTCTTTATGCTGTCTAGTTTAGTTAGAATGTTCAGTTACTTTTTGTCTAGCTATGGTCTCTGTTTTAAAACTCTTTAGCTTATTAGCCCTGGTTTCCCTCGGGCAGGGCACCCACTTGTATAACTTGAAAATACGACTGCACCTGGCATAGAATGCCCAGCTATCCTGGTTTCCTGCTCAGGCAGGACAGCTGGCGGAAACATTGGACACTGTAATTTCCTTTTTGCTAATATAATAGGTACTACCCTTTTTTATTTAAAAAAAAAAAACATATGGACTATCAAAGTTGTTTGGTTTTTCTTTGTATATTTATATTTACATTTTTTGTTAAAAACATGGGGTTGTGCTTCAATTATTTTCTTGTTATAATTCATATCGATATGGGTAACCTCAGTAACTTATATCAATCATATGCCTATTACAATAATGTCTATGTACACAACCATAAGGTTTTGTAAACTCTGGTGAATACATACCTTGTAACAATATTTTCTATTATTTGTTACAAACATTTTATTGCTCATAATGTCTATGTACACAAACATAGGGTTTTGTAAACTCAAGTGAATACATACCTTGTGATAATATTTTATATTATTTGTTACAAACATTTTTTTGATGAGCAATAGGAAGCACATTGTCCATTTTTCATATCTCCATTGTGATTAAAATTCAATCAATATATTTTCTTTACAATTCTCATGTTAGCATAATGATACCTTCACTATTGAAAATATTTCCTTTTTTGAAATCAATGGTTGAATGATTGGAATCTAAGAATGATTGAATTTGCATGTCAATGTTTTCTTTTTTCTTTTTTTAGTGATTTCTGTTGGGATTTGGTGACAACGAATTCCTCCAAGGATGTATTTGGATCCTATTATTTTGCATTAGTTGCAACTAAAATAGACCAAGTTAGAATATGGATAGGAGTGGATTTAATAATCAGTTTCTGGTGTGAATGTATAAACTCGTGTAATCTTGTAGAGGCAAAGACGACTGAGTGAGAGAGAGACAGAGTGAGAACTTGCTAGTCTGTTGTAATCTCCATGATCTGAATAATAAGACAACCAATGCCTATGCTTGGTGGACATAGCCCAACATTTGGGTGAACCACGTGAAATCCCTGTGTTTCTTATGTGTGTTATTGTTAATTATCATATGTGAATTATGTTTTCCGCATTTGCAATTCTAACCATTGGTATCAGAGCTATTGCGTGTGAGGTGAGATCTATGGTGCAAGAAGGTGAATTGAGTAAGAATAGTGAGAAGAAATTCATCAACGCTCCGAAGGCAGTGTTAGAGGAGCGCTAACGCACTCACACTTATGAAATTAAAAATTTCTTGAAGGTGCGCACCTGGTTCATCCAAGACAGAGCATCGGCACTCCCCCATCAACACTCAAGGAGCGCTAGCACTCCCCCAGCCACACTCAAGGAGCATTGAAAATTCAACCTAACACTCCCTTTGAATAATCCAAGGAGTGTTCCCTTTTCAAAAACATTTGTATGATTTTTCAAGAAGAAAAAGTTAAGGTATAGTGAAATTTTGGGTTTTTCAAAATTGAATTTCTTTTTAAAAGGTTAAAGTCAAGTCACGTGGAGGATGAATGAAGTAATGTTGGAGGGGTGAATGTGAATTAAAGTAAAGTGAATTTTGATTAAAAGGTTATTTCTTAAATTCTTTATGATTTAAAATTTTTGGTTCAACATTGTACCTTATTTGTTATTTATGGATTTTTATAAGAAGTGTTTATTGGGAGATTTTTTGTGTTGATGGCTAAGATGCAGAGTTCGAAGTTTGAAGTTGAAAAGTTCAGAGGTAAAATAAATTTTGAGCTTTGGAAGCTCAAGATGCGAGATTTACTAGTGCAACAAGGGTTGCAAAAAGCATTGGCAGGCAAGTCAAAGAAACTAACATCCATGACGAAATGGGAATGGGAAGATCTGGATGTGAAATCTCTTAGTACCATTCATTTATGTCTGGAAGATGAGATTCTATTTAATATCGTAGGAGAGGATACAAAATCAGCCTTATGGAGCAAGCTGGAAAGTCTATATATGATAAATTCCTTGATGAGCAGGATCTACTTGAAGAGACAGTTGTACAGTTTGTGGATGAAAGAAGGTACAAAATTTGTTGACCATTTAAATACCTTCAATACCCTTATAGTTCAATTGACTAGTATGGAAATTAAATTCGATAATGAAGATAAGGCTATTACACTATTGTGTTCGTTCCCCGAGTCTTGGGATAATATAGTCACCTCAATTAGCCTTATCTCAACAGAATTTTTAGATTATGACTATGTTTTGGGAGCTTTGTTGGCTGAGGAGATGAGGAGAAAATCAAGTAAAGAAACCTCAACTTTAGAGGCGATGTTGATCAGAGGTTGAAATAAAGAGAAGAATGAGAGAATCTTTTCTCGATCTAAGTCAAGACACAGAAAGGGTAAAGAAAAATGGTGGTATTGTGGCAAAACATGACATCTCAAGAAAGATTGTTGGAAGAGAAAAGAATTTGAGGAAAACTCTACGAAGGAAGCAAATTTGGCTGTAACAAATTCAGGTATGACTGATCAATTTTTATCCTTTTCTAGTAATTTACAATATCAATAAGAATGGTAGTTAGATTTAGGTGCCTCCCAACACATGTGCTCACATAGAAAGTGGTTCATTTCTTACCAATCTGTTGATGAGGGTCTAGTGTTTATGGGAAATGGTATTCCCTGTAAAACTGTTGGGGTTGGCAGTATTAGAATCAGGATGTTTGATGGTATTGTTAGGGAATTAATAGATGTTAGATATGTACCTGAGCTTAAATCAAATTTGATTTCATTGGGAGTGTTGGATTCTTTTGGATATAAGTATACAGGTCAAGGTGGAGCACTCACAGTGTCAAAAGGTAATTTAGTAGTGATGAAGGCACCAAAGGTTGATAACCTTTATAAGATTGAAGGGAGTACTGAAGTAGCATTTGAAGTGACAGATGTATCTTCTTGTTGATGGCAGAAGCATCAAGGTCATAAGAGAAAGAAAGAATTGCAGGTACTAGTAAGTGGTAAATCATTTTCAGACTTAAAATCTTTGTTTATGAATTTCAGCTTGTTTTATATCTCTGCAAGTTATGATGGTGGTATAAAGGGATGTTGTGTGTGGGATCCTACTTCTCACAAGGTCATCATTGACATAGATATAGTATGTATGGAACAACCAAAAGGGTTGACTCAATATCACAACGATAATTTTTTTTGCATGTTAGATAATTCATTGTATGACCTATTGGTACCCAGGCAAATTTACAAGAGGTTTGAATCCTTCACAGTGAGTCAAAAATTTTCAAAGGGTAGGAATGATTATATAGTTTATAGTACATTTACAGTCTTGATGTTATTTGTTGATGATATGCTCGATGCAAGCCGAAGCATGGATAAAATCAGTAAGAAAATGACTCAGGTGGACAAGAAAATTCAGATGAGGGATCAAGGAGTAGCAAAACAAATTATGGGCATAGAAGTACACGAAGATGGTAATGGTAATATGTGGTTGGAGTTCAGTATGAAAATTGTAAAACCATTTTTTATCCCTCTTTCTTTCCATTATAATTTTTCTTCAAGCATAGGTCGTGTTTATAAAGAAGAAAAGGTTATGTATTGTGTAAGTTCAGTAGCAGGTCTGTTGTATGTGATGAAATGGTTAAGACCAGATGTTTCACATGCTAATGTTGTTGTCATATATGTGACAGATTCAAGTTCTACAGTGAAATGGGTGCTTCAGCGTTTGAGAAGCACAAATGTCACCTATAATGGTTACCCTAAGATGGTCTGTGATGATTGTAATGTATATTTTATAGGTATCTTGGATAGGAGGAGATATATCACTAAATATGTCTCACAACATAGTTGTGGAAGACATGTTGGAGGTGGAGTGACCCCTCAGGAAATCCAAACTCGTGCAAGTCACACAAGAGAGATCATGAAACCGGTTTTATTAGAGAAGCTGCAGTGGTGCCTGGATTCTCTTGGCTTACAGAAAAGGTGATGAACAAAAGGAAGGAGAAAGGTAATAGGTTAATTGTTTTCAAGGTGGAGATTATTGGGATTTGGTGACAAAGAATTCCTCCAAGGATGGATTTGGATCGTATTATTTTTCATTGATTGCAACTAAAATAGACCAAGTTAGAATATGGATAGGAGTGCATTTAATAATCAGTTTTTGGTGTGAATGTATAAATTCATGTAAGCCCATAGATTCAAAGATGATTGAGTGAGAGAGAGACAGAGTGAGAACTTTCTAGTTTGTTGTAATCTCCATGATCTGAATAATAAGACAACTGATGCCTTTTCTTGGTGGATGTAGCCCAACGTTTGGGTGAACCACGTGAAATCCATGTGTTTCTTATGTGTGTGATTATTAATTATCATATGTGAATTGTGTTTTCCACATTTTCAATTCTAACAATTTCAATAGGGGTCTGATCTCTCTAGATATAAATTTAGATTAAGATTTTTGAAATGGAGTTGTCCTTCAATTATTGTTTTGGTGGTATTGAGCTTGGAAACATGTATCCCCGATAAACTATAGAAATTATATGCTAGCTAAATATGCCTCTGTATGAATCCATTGGGGTTTTGGAAACATCTCTGGTTGTGGAAACATCTCTTTCGGGTAGTTCTCCAATGTAATAAAAAATATGGTGAACAAACCCTACAATCCATATCAAACAATATCTTAGTTTATGAGAACTTATCCACTTGGTGTTTGGAATCACTTATTTGTAACATCATATTGTTTTCTAAAGTTTGAGGTTAGAACGTGTGATTATTGATCTAATTTGGGTCGAAAGATTTAAGTTGTTTACATTTTTTGTTTGATATGGAGAATATATATATATATATATATATATATATATATATATATATATGTGTATGTATGTATGTATGTATGTATGTATGTATGTATGTATGTATGTATTTCAAATGTTTATAGGATGTTGAAGAGATTTTCGTCACAATTGTTCAATTCATTTTAAATCACCATTCCTTTAAAACTCTTAGGAATGCAAGTTTGGGAGACTTGAACGTGCTGGAAGATTCCTTTGCTAGATATTATATTTCATTGTGATAATCAACTCACATTCTGTTTCTTTTTCCTAAGTCCAACTTAGGGTTATGAAGGGTGAATTTAACTTACACATCGAAACCACACTCAACAAGTTAGGGTCCCCGTCTCATATTTTTATACTTCTCATACATTTATTTTACTGAGTTAGTATTTTTACATAATAAAAAACATTCCATGTTCACTTAGAATTATTTTCATGCTCACTTTGTGAATTCTTGTTCTAACTACATTTCATCTCATTATGAGTTCAATTTATGTTAACTCATTAGGAATGTGACAGTACATTCAAGTCTTCCAAAATTGCAACGTTAATCTTTTTAGAGGAGTAGGGATTTAAAATAAGTTGAACAATTGTCACTAAAATCTCTTCAACTTCACGTAAACATTTGAACACACAATCTCTCTCTCTCTCTCTCTCTCTCTCTCTCTCTCTCTCTCTCTCTCTGTATATATATATATATATATATAAACAAAAGTAAATGAGGTGCATCCTTTAATCCAAATTAAATCAACCCTCACAAATTCCAACTTCAAACTTCCAAGAGTGGTCTAGTACTGTTGATAATCAATTCAAGCTACAAACTTCAAACACAAGTGGGTAATTTCTCCTAAACCAATAAACCTTAATATCTATTGTTTAATATAGATTCTAGAGTTTGTACATTGAAATAAGTTTTTTGTTATTAATATTTTATTGAATGCAACATGTCATCTCTATGTTAAGTACTCAAGGAATCACACATCTCCCTCATACTGCTTGTTAGCCTATGGCTTACCTTTACCAATCACTAAGTCTAAATTGTCACCTATATTTGTATTATTCATTTAGGATATTAGTAATATATCCTCAAGTGATGACTAATGAGTTAGTTAAGATTGCCTAGCCTAGTCATCATGCATGATTTTAGGATCTAGAGAAAATCTTTCTATGAGGTGGCATCACCCATTGTACTATAAATATGTAACATTGGAGTGAATAATTGAGTGTTGGCTAGTGAGCCTTTTCCGCCATATTGTTATTCTTGTCTATATTTTATTAATTGGTATCAGAGCCATGGTGAAGAAATGATGTTGGTGAAGGCTGATATGGGAACAATGGTTGATAATATCTTAGCTCCTTTGATATTAAAGGCCTGGTAATAGTAGTTTTCGGTGGAGAATTTTTCAATTTGAAATTTGATTATGGAAGAGCACATTTAATCTTAAAGAAGTGATGCAAAATGAAATCTGAGTTGATGGATGATGGGTACTCTAATTGGCATGTCAAAGGAAATCTGGCTTCTAAAGTGCAAGCCGATCTACACCATCTCCATTACGAGATCAGATCGTGGCAGTGAATTGCATCTCACAAAATTTGAGATAAGTTTAATTTTTTAACTCTATGTCAAATCTGGCCACCATGTTCATTGTTAAATATTTATGGATTATTTTCTAAAAGAATTGGCAATTAATATTTATTCTCGTATGTATAAGACCGCCCCGCTCTGTGTAAAAGTCGCATATAAAATACTTAATATTTATTGTTTCTTGATTTCATGGATCTGTCGAGTAACCTCAACCTGAATATATGCACAAAATATTAGTTTCAAAAATGTGAAAATGAAGGCCAAATGAAAATTTTCAAAGTTTACAGATTTTGAAACTGCTAGCAAACCCATGTCACTCACATGCAATCTTTCCAAAAGAACCTCAACAAGGCTTGTGACATGATGAGTAATGAAATCCAACATAGTATCCCAGTCCCCCGAACCTTGGCGGTGTTGTATAGATCTGATATGTGAATATGGTTTACTAGTCTGCTGGGGCATCACTATTGGAGATCGAAATCGTTGCTTGTTGTTGGTATGCCTAGATCGCCCAGATCGTTGAAATCGTTGTTGGAGATCAGAATTGGGTGAATCGTTGGAGGTCTCATCTCATTGGAGATGTTGTTGGAGATCTCTTCCCATTTTTTGATGCTCAGGGCCTCAAAGATTGTTGTTGTTCATGTTTATGTTTTATCATTTACTTACAAAAAACTTTTGCAAGTAGTAAATGATCTGCAAATTTTGATGCTTAACAATTCTTCATTTACTTGATTTTCCCTTTCAATGATTGATGTAGAATCATTGTTGAATGTTGATGTGGATGACAACTTGAACTTTGTTGCTTCTTGATTACTTGTGCTTGATTGTGCATGTACTTTCTTGACATTAATTGTGTATAGTCTTTGACACCTCTCATTTGGAAAACAAACACTCACAATTAATGTCAAGAAAGTACATGCACAATCAAGCGCAAGTAATCAAGAAGCAACAAAGTTCAAGTTGTCATCCACATCAACATTCAACAACGATTCTACATCAATCATTGAAAGGGAAAATTAAGTAAATGAAGCATTGTTAAGCATCAAAATTTGCAGATCATTTTCTACTTGCAAAAGTTTTTTGTAATTATCTAATTAAATCAAGTTGAATTTCTTTGTAATTGGGTGCATTCTCGGTTGAGCCCGACACCCAAGATTCATTATAATTTTGAGTCCAAATTGACAAGATTGAGAAGTTTAAATCATTGTAATACTTTGGGATGCATTTTCGGTGGTAACCGACATCCTCAACTTCCTGAAAGCAAGCAAGAAAGAAGAATTAAAGCGAGCGTGAAACAAAAGCAAGTGAGCAGTTCAAGCAAGGCAAGTTCAAGTGAGAGTGAATAGAAAGTGAGCATGAAGTTCAAGTGAGCGATTCAGGTGAGTGAGTTGAAAATAAACCTTCTTCTGTTGAGTCAAATTGTAATAAGGATCTACCTGCACAAGGAGACCTCTTCGAGTGTTTAGAAAATGGCTCGAAATCTAGAATTATTAGAGTTACTGAACACTCTAATAAACACCATTGAAGACAACACAATGATTTTGAACAAAACAACTCTTCAATCAGTGCTAACTTGTTTGCAAGTGACGCAAACTAAAGTTAGACTTCTTCAATCTCTGTCCCAACTATTGCATGATGAGTTGAATGATCTCAAAAATAAATAGCCAGTGAAGTGTTCTGAACTAGTTTTTGTTCAGCACAACCCTCTCTATGATGATGATGAAGATGATGTTTTTAATCAACAACCAGCGAAGGAGAAAATCAATAAGACAACTTCAGATACACACAAAGATGATGCTATTCTTGAACCTACTTTTCAAGAGTTTTCTTTTGATTTTAGTGAAGAAAACATTTCAATGATGCATCAACATGCAGTAAATCCACTTTCACGGATTTCAAAGCAACAGGTTCAGAATACTCTTTCCAAGCCCATCATCAGACCTTGGGAAGAAATCATTTACAACAAGAATAGAACAGGACTTGGATATGACAAGAAAGTTACCTTTCATATTCCTGATTATTTCATACCAATCAAGTTCCAAAGTGTTGGATTCCTTCAAGAATATTCACTTTCACCTGTTCAAGTTCAGCATCAAAATGAGAAGTGCCAACGAGTTGGTCACAAGGAGAATCAGTTTTTTTATCTCCATCCTTGCCAGCATTGTGGCAAGCATAACCATTCTTCAGATAGATGCTCAACACTGAAGAAACCTACAAGATTGAAGATTCACTATGAGTGGATTGATCCTTGGAAATGGTCATCAACAACCAAGCAATTATATAAGTCTTACCGAAGAATTAAATCTCGAGTAAAGACCAATCTTGTAGCACATAACATTTTTGTACCTCACATAAGTGGTCCCCTTATGGCGTATCTTTCGAGCATGGCCCTCACGGGATGAGATAACATGTGGTTTTTTCTATATGCCCACTTTGTGTTGTACTCAAATGAAACAAGTATGGTACTCTCTTTAGCCTGGAAGGGGGGAGTACAATGATGAAACTCTCATGCACCTTAAGGGGGGGAGTTCAAAATTCCAGTGATGATGGTTGATGAAACCACTTGTGGTCTCTCCTTTCAGCTAACAAAGGGGGGAATTGATGATGGAATTGAAGATGGTTGTCAAATAGAAAGTTTCAACAACAACAAACATCAAGTATGCCAGATGGGCATGAAATTTTCCAAATGGGCAACTACGGTCTGTAGATGACAGACTTTGGCAGAATTATGGTTCAATAAGTTTAAGTTGAATCATACATAATTGGGATGTTTGATTTTGATTTTGAGAGCAATGATGTGGACGTTTAGTTCACATAGATGGTCATTCGACCTAGTAGAGGACAAGAAGATCCTTCTACATTGCAGTTTGGCATTTGATTGAGTTGTCAGGCATTTTCAGGGATGTGTTAGACTAGAAGCTGAGTCACTTCTCTTGGTTCACTCTCATCAGATTGGAGTTTACATTAAGTAAACAATTTGCATGCATCCTGACTCACATGATTACATAGTGAGATATTCCAGAGATGACAGACTTTGGCAAGATTATGGTTCAATGACTTGCAATTGAATCATACACATGATACATTGGGATGTCGTTGGACACCTAAAAGTGTCAATATTGGTTAGTGGTTATCCAAAAACCATCAGATACATGGTATCAATTGGTCAGTGGTCATTCCAAACCACAGATTCAAAGAGCACTTTCAGTGATACACTGATAGTAGAGTGGTGATACTACATGTTCACCAATTAGCAGAAGACATCAAATTCTTCTAGCTAAAATACTTGGTAAAATGATCCAATTGTCAAGCAATCAGGGAATGTTCAGATATTGTAGTTATTCACTTCCATATCTCATCTCTCTTCCAGTTCATTTCAAATGAACATGTTCAACATCCATATTGGCGTTTTTTTAGGCAGTTCTTCATTGAGGCTCAGCACAGGAGTTTCAGTATGAAGACTTGGAATTGATACCAGTTTATGCTTTATTGCTGGTATTATTGATCGGACTTGTGATTGAGGGGGGATTGTTAGCCTATGGCTTACCTTTACCAATCATTAAGTCTAAATTGTCAACTATATTTGTATTATTCATTTAGGATATTAGTAATATATCCTCAAGTGATGACTAATGAGTTAGTTAAGATTGC
>ML816957.1:6069-52565 GCA_009831015.1 Picea engelmannii
CAAGAAACAAAGTATGGAATGCAACCAACAGAGGAGATTTTGAGAGAATTCATGAAGCATGGCTTCAAAAGAGTGTGTATTGTTTATGAAAGACTTGGTGCTAAGGTATGTTTTTTTATTTACGCAATCATGCATATTCTATTATATATATATATATATATATATATATATATATATATATATATAGATATACTTATTACAATTTATTTATATGTTTGTAGATGGAAGATGAAGGGGGGGAAATCACTAGATCATTAGCTTGCATGATGGCACCGGTCTTGGAGATGATAGTGTTGGTATTTTACCGGGAGAAGTGGAAGTGTGTCTGGATGATTATCCAGAATGACCTGGTGCATAGTTGGGTTTGGATTTTATTTTCATTGATGTGTGGGAAGCACGAAGATGAGGAATGACAAGGCGAGAGAATGGCGGCATAAACGTTGAGATAGTAACAACAAAAAAATATTATTATAATGGAATTGAAAACTTAATGTAAATGGGCATACAACTATAAGACTTGGTTAGGCATGTGCACCCATGGTATATTACTGGTAAAGTATAGACATAGATGTAGGTGATAGGGGGGCACATGTCAGATTCTCAGATACCTTGGTTATAAACTTTGAGGGGGATAGGGACTGAAGGTGACTAGTGGTGTAGACTCACTTGGCCAGTTTGGCCAGATTTGGTCATGGGAAACCCCAAGTCAATTTTAAAGGAGGGAATGTTAGGTTAAACTTGACTAAGTAAAAGAGTCAAAGTTGTTAGGTCAACAATAGTGGTTTCGTGCACATGATATTGGTGACATGTGGTATTGATCCCATTGATTACATGTAATGAATCCTTTAAATAGGCTTAGGACACACCATTGTAATGTGCTAGGATGTGAGTGGTGAAGGATCACTTGGTTGGGGCTAGAAGATTGGCCAACTTGGTTGGGTTTGGTCAAGCAACTAATAGATCTATTAGTTGTTTTTTCCCAGTTTGGGTTTTCTAGGATAAAATCTTGTTGATGCTATGTTTTTGGTTATTATTTTTATTTCTCACGCATTTTTATTTTCTTTCATATGGTTAGGAATTTGAAGGGTTGATGGTTTTAATGACTAGGAGTTATAAGTGTTAGGATTAAGGGATATAAGTGTTAGAGGTAGAAGGGATGTATAGGGATAGGTTTAGGAATTTGAAAGGTTAATATTTTTAATGATTAGAGGTAATATTTGTTAGGGCTAAGGGTTATAAGTGTTAGAGATGGTATAGATTAAGGGTTATGGTAGATAGTGCTAGTGGTCATTTGGGTTATAAGTTATGGGGGTTAGGGTTTGTTTCAGTCATAGGTTCTAAGGGTTAGTCATTATAAGGATTAGTGGTTGTTGTGATTAGGGATTAAACATTGGTATGCATTATTGTGATACTTGTAAGGAATTAATGGTTACATGGGTTAGAGTTTAGGGTTTCTAGGTGATATCAATTAAATGGTTACAAATATTGAGAGTTATTATTTACATTTAGAGTAGTTATTTTGTAAGGTTTATAGATGTTAAAGGTTATTATAATTTAATATTATATGTAATATGAATTAGGGGTGATATGGGTAAGGAGTTAGGTATTAAATAGGTTAAATTTTATAAGGTTCCATGGTTGAGGGTTAGTTGTCATGGTTTTGGGGTGATAGGATTTATGGGTGATACATGTTAAGGGTTATGGTTTAGGTTAGGTTTTAGGGATGATATGAGTTAGGGGTTATAATTTTTAGGAATTATAGTAATTAGTGATTCTAAAGGTTACTAGTTAGTGTTTATTATGATTACAAGTTCTTAAGAGTTAGGGTGTAGAGTGGTTAGCATTGTAAAAATAAGGTTTATAGTTATTATTGGTTATGGGTTATAGAGGTTAGGGGTTAGAGGTGATGAGGGTAAGGGGTTAAGTATGATAGGGGTTAATGCTTATCTATCAGGTATAAAAATTATAATGGTTATACCATATAGTGGTTATGGGTTATATCCTTGATGCTTATTTATGATAAGTGTTAGGAATTATTACTATTATGGGTCATAAATCTTAAGGATTGGATGAGATAGGGATTAGGGTTTATGAGGGTTAAGGGTTGGGGGCTAGGTGTAATATGGATTATGGTTAACATATGTTATTGTTTATAGGGATGATAGAGGTTATGTATTATAGGGGTTATTTTTGTTATGGATTAGGGGTCAAGGGATATAAGGGTTAAAGTTTATGTGGATTAAGAATGACATGAGATATGGGTTACATCGATTAAAATTTATAGTGTTTAGGGGTTATATGTCTTAAGGGAAACATGTTGGCCATTAGGATTTAAGGGTTGTAAGGGTTATGTGTTATAATATATTTCAGTTACGGGTTATAATGGTTAGGATTAGGAGTTATATGAATTATATGGGTGAGGGGTTACAAGTTATAATGGTTTGAGGTTATATGAGTTAATGTTTATAGAGTTTATAAAATATAAGGGTTACTAGTAATATGTTATAATGCTTAGAGTTAAATGTAATAAGGTTTGGGGGTTATATATATTAGGTGTTATATGGGTTAAATATTAGGTGTTAGAGGTTATGAATTATACGGGTTATGTATTATACATTATAGAAATTAGGTGTGCTAAGGGTATGGTCCTATTATGCTGGCCTTTGAGAATGGGGTAATGATTAATAGGGACTATCAAGTGCTCGTCCATCCCTTTTTTTGGCGGCATTCTCTTGGCCTTAATTGGATAGGTTTTGGTTCTGATGTTGTTACTTTGAAAAAATCAAAGTGTTCAAATAAATCCACTAAGATTGACTAGTTAAGGGTTTTAGTTGTTTAGGATTACAAGTTATAGGAACTATAGGCTACAATATTTACTAGTTAGGATTTTTGTTAGGGGTTATAGGGGTTAGGGTTATAGGAGTTAGAAGAGTTAGAAATTAGGGGTAGGAGGTGATACTAGTTATGGATTATGAGTTATAGAGGTCATTGATTAACATTTATAATTGTTAGGGTTTATGGACTATAGCAATTACTATTTAAAAGTTATAATGTTTATGGGGTATGGTGCTTGTAGGATAATGCTAAGGATTTCAAGGTTTTTAGTAGTTATGCTTTGTAAGGATTAACAAGTAAGGTCAATAAGGATATATATGGTAGGGCTTATGGTTTTTATTGGTTAGGGTTTAGGGATTATTCAAGTTATGGGTTATGGGGGTTATGAGTTATGATTAGGGGTTATAATTTTTATTTGGATTAATAATTGATAATTTTTATTTGGTTATAATTGATATGGGTAATGACTTATGGATTATCTAGGTTAGTCATTATTGAGGTATGGATTTGCAAGCATTAAGGGTTAGGGTTTCAAGGTGATAATGATTAAAGGGTAATGTATAATAAGGTTTACTATTTAGGGGTTATAGTTGTTATTAATTAAGGATTATAAGTGTTGGTGTAACAATAATTAGGGTTTATATGTGATATGGGTTAGGGGTGATATGAGTAAGGAGTTAGGTGTTATGTTATGAGGGTTCATGTTTGGGTATTAGTAGGTAGGGCATCATAGTGATAAGGTTTTTTTTTATAGGGGTTATGAATTATAGGGATTATGGTTCAGGGGTTATATTTGTTACAAGTTTTAGGGATTATAGTTTAGGGGTTATAGTTGTTACAAGCTATAGGGATTATGGGTTAAGGATTGTGGTTATAAGTTGTGGGTTAAGGGTTATAAGGATCTAGGGTTATATTTTAGGGGTAATGCATGAGAGGTTAAAGGTGATAAGATAAGGGGTGATGGGATAAGGGTTATAAGACTAATGGTTTACATGTGTTATGGTTAATTATTATAGTGGTTAATCAATGAGAGTTAGGGTTAGAGGTTATAATGGTTATATGAATTATGGGTTATCAATTATTATAATGGGTAAGAGTGGGGAATTAAGGGTTGTAATTTTGGGGGTTTATAGTGGCTAGGAGTTATGTTAATTAAGGTTTATAGGGGTTATGGTTTGGTAGTGATAGGGTAAATGGTTATAATGATTAAGGACTATCAAACTTAAAGAATATAATGGTTAATACATAGTGGTTATAGGTTTTTAGTAGAGAGGATTTATAATGGTTAAGGGTGAGGGATTATATGGTTTATGGTTGATAGGGCTCAAGAATTGGGGGAGAATTGTTATGGGTTGATTATCATAAGGGTTAAGGTTTATAATTATTAGTTTTTAGGTATTATATGTGTTAAAATTTGTAATGGTAAAAGGTTATACATGTTAAGGATTAGAGGTGATAAGTGTGCGATGAAAAGGGTTAAGGTTTAATGTTTTAATGTTATATTGATTAGGGTTTACAAGTGATAAGGTTTTGGTTCAGGTATGATAGATGTTATGTTTAATAAATATTAGGGTTGTAGGAGTTACAGGGGTTATGAATTATAAGGGTTAGTACTTAGGGGTTAGAGTGGTCATGGATTAAGGGTTAAGGGTTAGGAGATAAAGGGTTTATGGGTGACATTGAATAAAATATAGGGTTTGTAGGGGTAAATTGTTTTGTGTAAGGATAAGGTATGAGAGGTTATAGGTCATAATATAGGATGTATGGCCTAGAATTTTAAGGGACATTGTTATACAAGTCATTCATTAGCAATTATGGTTGTTAAGGATTGTACATTGTAGATACATATGACTACAATAATATTTGAGAGGACATTAATGATTCATATTTGGAGAGCCATTGATTTACAGTTTATTTGCAACATGGGATTCATGAAGAGTTAAATTTTGGTGTATAAAAGAACATAGGAAATAGACTTTATCATATCAAAAAACATGATTGTGACTCTACACTTTACACTTTGCATGAAGATCTCCACTTCTAAAGAATCACAATGTAATATTAGAGCTCCCAGGGTTGGGTCTAGTGTTAATGTGATATTTTGGATTTCATGTATGGTCTTGTAATTTATTCCTTCACTCCTTTTGTTTCAATTATTGGATATATAAATTGATTAGGTTGTTGAATATTATATCGTTCTCTAGGATCAAAAATATATTAATTTTCTCTAAAATCTTGGTTGTTGATTAACTTACTTTGTTTATGATCTTCTCTCGGTTCTTATAATTTTTTCAAATGGTAAATTTATGTGCAGTGTTTACTCTATGGTCATGGCATAAATACTACAATGAAGTACACTCTAATAGGTTTGGTCCAAACTTTTGATACCTTATAATATCATAATCTGGGGTTTGGCTAAGTCTCTAAGATTGAAGTTGATACCTTACACTTTATATGATTGGTGTGAGAACATATTGAATCTATAATTTTACATTTTAGATAGATTTAAGTTATGATATCTTCACATTGAATCTATATATACTTAACCCTATATATGCCCCCCTTGGGTCATAACAAGGAATAAAAGGGTTGATCAAAAATTTGTGAGTACTTACGTTTTCGACCTTTCTTAATATTTCATGTTTGCTATGATATTTATATTTGAATAATTATTTTACACTTGTCCATGGATGTCTTCTAGTAGGTGTTAACGTAACAAAGAGGAATCAATTTATGAATTGATAAACATTGGGTTAAGTATGGGTTGTGAGTATATGTTGATGTATGAAATTTTAATTGAACAATTTGTAAGTAGTTATGTTTTTTAACTTCCCTTTTATAATTAATTAAACAACAAGAAAATTGTATATTGATTATATCGAGTGTGATTTTTCATCTTGTATTAAACTTGCAGGAAACAAAGTATGGAATGCAACCAATAGAGGAGATTTTGAGAGAATGCATGAAACATGGCTTCAAAAGAATGTGTCGTGTTTATGAAATACTTGGCGCCAAGGTATGTTTTTTTATTTATGCAATCATGTATATTATACTATATATATATATAGATATAGATATACTTATTATAGTTTATTTCAATGTTTGTAGATGGAAGATGAAGGGGGCAAAACATAAAAAAACAAGTTGATCAAGAAAACATTGTGTTAAAAACCAAAAGTACAATATCACCTACAAATGATGAAGAAATTATGCGTGCATGCAGCTCGAGTGATGACAACAATTCAACTGATTAATGTCAATCAATATAATTGAATGTTACTACAAGTTGTATGTTTTGGAATATTTGTCTCTTAAAATCAAGGATTTTGTTTAATGTACTTGACATATTGTCCCAATTGTTGTTTTATAAATAAATTAGTTGTATTAGTTAAATAATAGGATAATTATTTTAGGAAAAGGTATATCCATTTAACAAACATGTTCCTTGAAATCCTTGTATGGGTTATATATTTTGAACTCATTGTAAGGCATATTCAGTATTATCCAGTGATTAATATATATGTGTGTGTGTGTTCAAATATTCTCAAGTCTATGACTATCAACTTGTAAGATTAGTATGTGAGTGTTCCATATGAAACCTCCAAACTCTCATCTCTCTTTCCTCAATGTTTTGTTCTTCATTCCCCCCGTCATAGTCCCTCGCCCCAGTTTCCTTGTTTCCCTTGCAACCTGTGTGCTTCCTTGCTATCATGCGCTCCCTCCAGTTGTTGGTTCTTCGTTTTTCCATCCTCGCATGCATTCTATCCATATTTTCCTCGCACCATTTCCCTTGTTAGCCTCGTCTCTCTCACAACCCACGTGCACTCTACATTCTTCCCTTGTTTCTTCATACCCTCATACCATCACATATATCCACTTCCTCTCTCGCATACCCCTCAATTACCTCTTTGACCCCACAAATTACTTGAGCATTTCCACATAACGCATGGCTACGTATCTCATGGGTTATCACTATTCTTCCCATACCCTAGTCATTTCCACATAAATCAATCAAAGAAAAACTCCCTTGTTAACGAGAAAAATGTCAAACACAAACTCGAAATTAGATAGAATATACAAAGAAAATAAAGAGAATGACAATGAAATAAAGGATATAAAGGACAATATAAAAAAATTAGGTGAAAAAATCAAGGAAGAGACGGAAAAAAATATGAAGAACATTGGAAAATTTAAAGGACAATATAAAAAAATTAGGTGAAAAAATTGAGGAAGAGAGGAAAAAATATGAAGAACGTTGAAAAATTTACCATATCCATTGATAGAATAAAATAAATTATTAAATATTAGAGTAACAAGGTCTACAGATGGGTGGAGAGTCGTCTCCCACTTTGTGTTGTGGTTTCCAGATCAAGGACCAGGGTATGGTTGTGTTCATGAAATCACCGAGTTGCAGGTAAGTTTGGTTATTCAACACATGTACGTTCCTCACCTTGTGATTTCATTAAAATTTTCATCGGGGTTTCCTTAATTACAAATTATTGGTGATTTAGTATATATTTGTGAATTTATCTTTGTTATAACTATTATGGGATATTACAGGGTTCCTTTAGTAAATTTTCTTGTTAATCAAGTCGAGGTGTAGGAACAATCAAGGGGTTAATTCGAAAAGGTTTGGAGGCCTCCATTAATTCTAACTCTCCTTTGATGTCTATGATGAACATTCAAGTTCATTTTTGTGTCAATATCTAATATTTAAATTGTCGTGGATATTCCACTGGAACAATTCGTCACAACAGATTTGATAAATAAAACTGAAATCTACACTATGAAGGTTAAAGTCCTTTATATTCCAGAATATTTAGTCACTGATTTTTTGCTTATGTGTGAAATAGATAAAATGCAGAAAATAGAGAATAGTAAAATCTAATCACAAATCATCCACAAAATAACAAAAATATTTTCTCTGGGAAATCCTTACAAGAGAAAACCCAGCTAGAAGGTGAGGTTGTTCTTCTCTCTTTTCTCTGGTATGGAAATAATGCAAGTGCAAAGGAGAAGGCACTGTCTCTGGAGTTATCTGAGACTCGTTCTCTGTTAGGTTACTACATAACATTAACCCCCTCTATTATGCTCTATAATTTCCCACTCCCAGTTGTTCTACTCTACTATGGAACAAAATACAATAACATAGAATGGAACCCCTTCTCCTCCTAGCGACTTGGTATTTATCATAGCCTGGTGGCCATATCGGGTTAGTCTATTGAATTCCTCAACTCTCAATTAGTGATTAGGTTTGGACCTTATAGAGTGTTCTAGAAAATACACTACGTGGATATCTCCACATGTTTAAGTAATGGGGGTGGACGTGGCATCCACTCGCACCATGGTGATCAATATAATAAGTCAACTTGCGGGAGGCATAACTTTCGCATATGAAATTCAATTGAGTCAAGTATTGCACCATTGGAAATATCGCGATGTCTAGAATATATGATATTTCTCGACAGTAAGTTTTGGACCACAAAAAATTATCAGTTGATGCCTCAAAATGTCTCCAGAATATTTCAAACAGTTTTTTGTACCCAAATTTCCAAATTTGGATCAGGTGCGAAAATGGCCCTGCAAGTTGATTCCTCCAATTTTTCCACCCATAAAGTACTGAGATAGATGAAAAATAATATAATGATCCAATCTATATCAATCTCATAATTGATAGAGATATATGTCAATTTGTTTCAAAGAAATAATGTTGAATTCTAAGAAAGAAAACTAAAACACAAAATCAATAAATTAATCTAAGAAATGATGAAAATAATAAATCATAGAACAAATTGGTAACTGAATGAAAGAATACAAATAAGTTACTTTATGAAATTCATGCATGAAATAAAATGATTGAAAGAAAACATTAAAGCAAACACTAATCTACAAAAAAATGAAATCATAATATGCACAAGGTTACCTTGAGACCAAGCTAATTGAAATGTTGCTTCAGGAATTGGCCATTTTTTGGAAGGGAGAACTTGATTCCCTCCATGTTTTGGATGTTGGATTACTGAGAGGGGGGGTGAATTAGTAATAGAGCAATATAATCCCTTTTAACCATAAAACGCAAGTGTTATATCAATGTAGCATTATCATCCAATAGTTGCAGAGTAAATAAACAATGAACAAATGAGAAATCATACACATACACAGTACACCAGTGTTTTTACGTGGAAACTCAAAGCGGGAGAAAAACACAGAATGTTTTTTATTATATGTCTTTAATAATTACAATCATTGGAAGAACCAACTTCCTTTGTTTTCCAGCTGCAACTGGAAGGAGGCTCCAACCCCCTAGTTTCTCAGGCTACAACGTGAGGGAATATCCAACTCCCCAATTCTCTGGCTACAACAAGAAGACTAAAACCCCCTATGTTCTCCGACTACAACCAGAAGGTGGCTACAAACACCTGTCATTTCCACATCCAACCACCCTGAAATATAAGTAGAATGATGGAACCATTGTCACAATATCACTGTGAGATATATTGTTGTAAACCAGGACCAATCAACCTGCACCAAACAACTTGTAACAACCTATACCAATAACATGTGCCAACATGTACGATACATCAATCTGTACCATAAACAAATGCATCAATCATGCACCAAACCCGTACAAATAACCTATCACAATAACCTGTCCAAACAACCTATCACAACAACATGTCTCATCAATCTTATCAACCAAATCAGATCTACTCACCCAGATCAATCACCAAGACAACTCTCAACCATATGCAAAATATCACCAAGATGTGCATCAACCAAACATAGCACAACAACTCATAATCATCACCAAGATGTGCATCAACCAAACATAGCACAACAACTCATAATCATCACCAAGATCAATGTGTGTTTCTAATAATATACCAAAACAAGTATGTTACATAATCCATAAACCATGTGTCAACAATACTACTAACAAGTGTCTCCAACCATGTACCAAGTATGTACCAATCATGCATCAACTACTCATCAACTATTATTCATCAAGAAGTATCAACATCATCAACTATACACCTCATGTATGTGCCAACTCATCAACTATTTGTCTCAACCATGTACCCAACATGTACCTAAACCAAAATCTCTCATCAATTTCATCATCCAAATCTGATTTGTAACTCTGTAATAGACCTGGTGTATATGATCACATACCTGCAAATCTTCCTTAAGTTTAACAACAAGAGATTAGCATTTTCATCAAACTTTACTTTAGTCTCACATGACTAATTTTGGATTAGTCAACAACCCTGACTTGAAATAATTATAGCCATCTACATGTAATGAATAAAGATAAGAAAATGGTACACAATGTTCTTCAATGTCTTTTATGCAATTCCTTCAGATTTCACTACTTGGAACCTCTCAAAAAAGAAGTTATAGCAAAAATGGCATATCTTGTTGAATTTTGGCTTATTCTAGAGAGTGAACTTGTAGAGAATTCCTGCACAGAATATTTGTTGTATGGATATGAAAATGGTACAAAAAATACTACAGACTGTATTCTAACCAATACATTTTGTGTTATTGAATTTGGATCTGTTATGAAGAAGTTATAACATTTTTAGCCAAAACACTTGTTTTAGACTAGTTTCAGGACTAGCCACAAACCTTATTTTTCACAGAGTGTAAATCCAAAAATACATTGGCCCAAAAACTTAAATTTTAATCACAACTACTTGGATATGTTTCATCAACGACCTCCATATTTTCTGGTCTGAATCATTTAAAAAAAAATAAAATTGCGAAAATGGTGAGATGACCTGTAAACAACATATCTTAGAAAGCATCATCAAAAGAATTTACCCTCTTTGAATTTCGGTCTTCTTTACTTCACCTTCCCTCTGAAATTCATCTTAGATATCCTTTGGTTACCTCGGTCACATGTAGATATTCAATATGCTCAAGTATGATTAAAATGAGAGACCCTTGCCTCTTATTTATACTTTTATGTAGTTTCCTCAAGGGGTTACCTTCTAACCATCTTAAACCACTTTACTTATTTTAGGGATAACCTACTTCTAACCACTTGTCCACTTAGTAATTTTTCCATTAACTTTATTATTTAAATAATTTCTTCTGTATCCACTTTGACTTATAATACACTCATCACTTCACTTTATTATTTAAATAATTTCTTCTTTGCAACCACTTTGACTACTTTGACTTTTGGGGGCTTCTAGATGACTCATGAGGGTTCTCCAACTTCACATAGCCGTAACTCTCTAACCGTGAGGAGTTATGTGACATTCCACATACCATCAGAAATGGCATGAAATGTACTATCCATCTAGAATAGTCTTACCTTCAAATATATTAAAACTCATATTGTTATACATCAAACAAACTTGGGTCCATTACCCAAACCTTTGTGCTATCGAAATTCGCTACCAGACTTTCTTCAAGGGTTGACATCAATGACAACCAACCCAAATAATCAACAATATCCACCTTTGGAATTGATGGCAACACTTTAATGCAATACTGAAGTCATGTCACTCATGCTCCCCCTGTGACCATTGCTCCCCCTGGAACCATGTCTTTGTGCTCCCCCTTTGTCATCAATGGCAAAGGTATCTTTCCATCTGGGGCTGCTCCCCCTAACTGAATTGTCCTTGGGGATACTCCCCCTGACTGAACTCTTCCTGAAATTGATCTCCCAACCTGAATTTTCCTCTTTATGGTGCTTCCTTGTGTAAATATAAGACATATAAGATAAGCATTCAAATGCATTCATTTTGGAGTAGAAATTACTCTGAGTCTCTAGCATTCAAATGCATTCATTTTGTAAACATGTATGCCACTTGTTCTTTTGTGCCCACATATTCAACTCTGATGTTCTTCTCTGCAACATATTCCCGTGGAAAGTGATACTTGATTGGAATGTGCTTCGTCTTGGAGTGAATTACCAGGTTCTTTGAGATACTAACGGTGCTTGTATTATCACAATAAATTGGAATGGACTTATCATACTCAACCTGTATATCTGTCAGAGTTTGTTTCATCCATAGAACCTGTGTACAACATCTTGTTGTTGCAGTATACTCTACTTCGACTATAGATAAAGATATTGATGATTGTTTCTTTCTTATCCAAGATACTAAACACTCAACCAAGTAGAATGTTGTTCCATTGGTGCTTCGTCGGTCATCAATGAAACATGCCCAATCTGCATTTATGTAGGCAATACGTGATAGATCTTTTCCTTTTGGATACCATAATCCAAACTGTTATGTTCCTTTGAGATATCTGAAAATCCTCTTCACTGCTAAGACATGTGATTCCTTTGGTGTTGTTTGAAATCATGCCACGTGTCCAACTTCCTGCATTACATTTGCTCTAGATGTTGTCACATATAGTAAGATACCAATCATCGACTTGTATTTTCTCTGGTATGTATACTTTGAATCACCATCTTTGCTCAACTTGCCACTGGTTTGCATAGGAGTGGTAATTGGTTTGCAATCTTCCATTCCGAACATCTTTAACATTTCTATGATATATTTAGTTTAAGAAATAAAAATTCCTTGGTTGTTTTGACGTATCTGAAGACCCAAAAAGAAGGATAGTTCTTCAAGTAATGACATTTCAAATTCATTCTTCATATCCTTTGCAAATTTATGGCTTAACCTGTCATCATTGCTTCCAAAAATAATATCAACATAAACTTCAATTAATAAAATACTATCTTAAGTTACCTTGATGTAGAGGTTGTTGTCTGCACTTCCTTTTCTGAACCCTGTCTGCTTTAGATATTTATTCAATCTAAAGTACCACGCTCTAGGAGCCTGTTTTAGACCATACAAAGCCTTCTTCAATTTACACACATAATCTGTGTTATCTGTCAACTGAAATCTTTCTGGTTGTTCAATGTAGACTTCTTATTTAAGTTCCCCGTTCATAAAAGTTTATTTCACATTCATCTTATACACTTTAATATTCCTGGAGCATGCATAGGATAAGAGCAATCGGATATCTTCCATTCTGGCAACTGGGGAAAATGTCCATTCAAAGTCAATTCCTTAAACCTATGTGTATCATTTACATATCAATATAGTTTTGTTCCTTGTAACATGTCCATCTTCATTCAATTTATTTCTGAAAACCCCCTTTGTGCCAATCACATTCTTATTCCTTGGTCTTGGAACCAATTCCCAAGTGTCATTCTTCTCTATTTGATCAAATTATTCATTCATGGACTTATTCCAGAATTCGTCTGTGTTGGCATCTTCAAAACTGTTTGGTTTAATCATAGATAAGAGTGATAATTGCATTTGTTCTGGTGAATGGATTCTTCTTCTAGTCTTAACTCCTACATCCTTGTTTCCGATAATCTAATCTGAAGGATGATTCTTTTGTACTTTTTTGCTAGGTGTCTTTGGAGACACTTGATTAACTTTCTCTTCTACTTCTGTATGATCTTCTTCATCTTCCTCTTCTACTTCTTCTTCATCTTTTGTTTCTTCTTCGTAAAGTCGTTCCACTAATTCATTTTCTTCTTCCTTTGAATCTTGTCCACCTGTTTCATCAATTGTTACATTGATGCTTTCCAAAACTTTGTTCAATCTCATATTGTAATACTTGTATGCTTTCCTTGTACTTAAGTAACCAACAAGTACTCATTTTTCCACATGAGATTCAAACTTTCCCATTCTGCCATCTTCTCTTTCGATGTAGCGTTTGCTTCCAAATACTCTAAAGTTCTTCACATTTGTTGGTCTTCCTTTCCATAGCTCGTAGGGAGTTTTGTCATTGTTGTTTATGAGAATTACTCTATGTTGAATGTAAATTGTTGTATGCACTGCATGTGTCCAAAAAATATCTATCAATTTGGAATCCATGTTTTCATTCATTGTCATATATTTTATGAATCCATCTTTGTCCATAATGTCCAAGGCTCTGCTACACAACAATCCATAATTTTGATTCATATGTCACTGTACTATCATGAAGTACTACTACAACTGATTGATCTATCATATTGTACTTCTGCTAATTGAATGAACTGAATCTGTCTACTCAAACTCTGCAAGATGCTCGTAGGATGGTTCTCTGGTCTGTCTCAGCTACCGCATAGACTTCCCCTGTCTATTCTTCGTATTATCTAGGAGTCTCTAAGCCGGATGGATCAGAACAATTCCTGCTCTGATGTGTATTCATCATCATCTTCATTGGTAGATTCATCATATCTCTAAGCTCTGACTTATTTCTTTATGTATGTGGATTCATCTTTCACTACAATGCCTGAAAGTACAATCTCTTGAACATGTTCCTTATTTACACGTCCTTATTTTCTTTCAGTTATTTTCCAAACCTTTATGTATCTGACATCTTTATTTTTCTCTGTATAATTTTCTTCATGCCATTTTATTGTCAATCTTGTGATCTCTGGGACTTGGTCTTTGTTCACCTGTTCTTCTTGTTTTCTTATCCATACTTTATTATATTTGATATCAGTGTTCTCTTTCATGGAAGTATCGATCATGCTTCTACAATCACTAGCTATGTGTCTACAGTTATGACATTTGTAACACTCAATGTTACGTGGGGCCACATATGCATTTTTGGCTTGAACATTTTTTTTATAATCCCTGCAATATGCAACCTTATGTCCAAAATTAGTACAATAAAAGCAATGACCATAAAAGAAATTTCCATACCTCTGAGTGAATGATTTTCTTTATGGTGTAGTCCTTCTAAATTTCTGCCTTCGCTGATCATGATCATGATTGAAGCTTTTGTGTGGCTTGAACATGGATGGTATTATTGAAGATGTATCTTCAATAGTTTTCTTAGATTCTGGTTGACCATGATTCCTTCCTTTGAGTATTTTTTCATAACTCTTTCTATTTTCTTCATTCTTATTTTCTAGAAACCTAGAGTGTTTCTCTTCGTTCTCTATAATTGATGTGAATGTTTCTGTCTCTTCAACATTCTTGTTGAGATTGACAATTTTACTTCTCAATGTGACAACTTCTTCTTCAAACTTCTCAACCTCTTCTTCTTTCTTCATCATCTGAGACTCCATGACTTCTTCTGTTCTTTTCACTTCTTCAAGATGAATTTTTAATTTGATTATTTATTCTTCAAGTCTTTTCTCTTCTTGACCAAACTTTGCCTCAAGCTAATTTAGATCGTTAGTTCTTTCCTTAAGCTGATATTTCAATATCTTCTCTCTCATTTCTGCTTCTTCCTTTTGTGTTGCTATGTTGGCTTCCAAACACTGCTTTTGATATTCAAGATTTTCTTCGATATTTCTGGCCTCTTTTAGCTGAGTTCTTAAGTTCTTGATGACATGTTGGGCTTCTTAAAAAATGTGAACACTTTCCTTTTGTTTCGTCAATTATTTCTTGAGTGACTTGTTTTCTTCTCTTTCTTTTCTTAGTTCATCTAAAGCACTAATCAATTCTACTTTGTAATTGTCTTCTTTTTCAATTATTTTTTCTGTTTCATTTCCTTCATGGCATTCTATTTCAAGATGTCTGCATTTTTCACAATTAAAGAAAAACAACATACCTCTGTTGATTATGTACTCTTCATCTTTTGAATCTGTTTGACAAGGTGAACATATTTCTTCTTGCTCTGTACCTTCATCTTCTTTGTCATTTTCTGAATCTGCGATGGGTGAAGAATATATGTCATGTAACTTATCCCAAAGTTCTTTGGTTAATGAACATTTACCAACATTTTCTCTTGCCGGATTAGGTAATCCTTCCCAGATGAAATCCATTGTTATTTTGTTATTCTTCTTCAATTCCTTCTTAGTTGCAGTCTTTTCCCTTTTTGAACTATCATATCATATGACTGATAGCCAAATATAATGCTCTTATGTCTGTAAAAATACTTTTGTGCTTCTGCTTCATATTTCATACTTTAACCCATTCTGACCATTAAACAATGGTACTCCATTTTGAGAATAATCCATGATCTCCTTCTAGTGGTTAAACTGATTTTTGAAGGAACTTGCTCTAATACCAATTGTTGGATTACTGAAAGGCGGAGTGAATCAGTAATAGAGCAATATAATCATTTTTAACCATAAAATGCAAATGTTATATCAATGTAGCATTATCATCCAACAGTTGCAAAGTAAATAAACAATGAACAAATGAGCAATCATACACATACACAATACACCAATGTTTTTACGTGGAAACTCAAAGTGGGAGAAAACCACAAAATGTTTTTTCTTATATGTATTTAAGAATTACATTCATTGGAAGCACCAAATTCCTTTATTTTCCAGCTGCAACTGGAATGAGGTTCCAACCCCCTAGTTTCTCAGGCTACAACCTGAGGGAAGATCCAACTCCCCAATTCTCTAGCTACAACCAGAAGGAGGTTGCACCCCCCTATGTTTTCCGGCTACAACCGTAAGATGACTACAACCACATGTCCTTACCCCATCCAACTGCCCTGAAATATAAGTAGAATGATGGAACCACTTTCACACTATCACTGTAAGATATACTACTATAAACAAGTACCAATCAACCTGCACCAAACAACCTGTAACAACATGTACCAATAATCTATGCCAACATGTACCATACATCAACCTGTACTATAAACAAATGCATCAACCATGCACCAAACTTGTACAAAAAACCTATCACTATCCAAACAATCTATCACAACAATTTGTCTCATCAATCTTATCAACCAAATCATATCTAATCACCAAGATCAATCACCAAGATAACTCTCAACCATATGCACAATATCACCAAGATGTGCATCAACCAAGCATAACACAACAACTCATAATCATCACCATGATTAATATGTGTTTCTAATAATATACCAAAACAAGTATGTTACATCATAACAAGTCCCTTCAACCATGTACCAAGTATGTACCAATCATGCATCAACTACTCATCAACTATAAGTCATCAATATGTACCAACATCATCAACTATACACCTCATGTATGTGCCAACTCATCAACTACTTGTCTCAACCATGTACCCAACATGTACCTCAACCAAAATCCTTCATTAATTTCATCATCCAAATATAATTTGTAACTTTGTATTAGACCTGGTGTATATGATTATATACCTGCAAACCTTCCTTAACTTTAACAACAAGAGACTAGAATTTTCATCAAGCTTTACTTTAGTCTCACATGACTAATTTTGGATTAGTCAACAACCCTAACTTGAAATAATCATAACTATGTACATGTAATGAATAAAGATCTGAAAATGGTACACAATTTTCTTTGGTGTCTTTTATAAAATTCCTCCATATTTCACTACTTGGAACCTCTCAGAAAATGATTTATAGCAAAAATGGCATACCTTGTTGAATTCTGGCTTATTCTAGAGAGCGAACGTGTAGAGTGTGCCCTGCATGGAATATTTGTTGTATGGATCTAAAAATGGTACACAAAATACTACAGATTGTACTATAACCAATACATTTGGTCTCACTGAATTTAGATATGTTATGAAGAAGTTATGATGTTTTTACCCGAAACACTTGTTTTAGACTAGTTTCAGGACTAGCCATAAACCTTATTTTCCACAGAGTTTAACTCCAAAAATACAACGACCCACAAGCTAAAATTTATCACAGCTACTTGGATATGTTTCCTCAATGGCCTCCATATTTCTCGGTCTGAATCATTCTAGAAAAAAAATTATTACGAAAATGGTGAGATGACCTGTAAATAACATACCTTAGAAAGCATCATCAAAAGAATTGATCCTCTTTTGAATTTTGGCCTTCTTTACTTCCCCTTCCCTCTAGAATTCACCTTATATATCCTTTGGAGTCACTTGTATATATTCAATATGCTCAAGTGTGATTAAAATGAGAGACCCTTGCCTTTTATTTATACTTTTATGTAGCTTCCTCAAGGGGTTACCTTCTAACCATCTTAAACCACTTTCTTTATTTTAGGGTTAACCCACTTCTAACCACTTGTCCACTTAGTAATTTATCCATTAACTTTATTATTTAAATAAATTTTTTTGTATCCACTTTGACTTATAGTACACTCATCACTTCACTTTATTATTTAAATAATTTATTATTTGCAACCACTTTGACTACTTTGACCTTTTGGGGCTTCTAGATGACTCATGAGGGTTCTCCAACTTCACATGGTCATAAATCTCTAACCGTGAGGAGTTATGTGACGTTTCACATACCATCGGAAATGGCATGACATGTACTATCCATCTAGAATAGTCTTACCTTCAAATATATTAAAACTCATATCATTATATATCAAACAAACTTGGGTCCATTACCCAACCTTTGTGCTACAAAATTCGCTACCGAACTTTCTTCAAGGGTTGACATCAATGACAACCTACTCAAATAATCAACATTGGAGATGATAAGTTTAAGGGTTAATGTTTTTTGTAAACTGATATGGTCACAACCACATTTGTTGGAACTTTTTATGTTTATCTTTCGGTTCGCTAGTCTTATCCCACATGAGGACAATATTATTAATTTGAAACTCCTTGTCATCTAGCACATGCTTATGAAATTAGAACTTAACAAGATTTTGATGGGAAACACATTTATTTTTTTATTTGTTCCTCTCTTCATCCAATTTCAATAGAGTATCAATTCTATTTTGGATAGGTGAGGAGTCATTGTTGCTTGTTTCCTAACACTAAACTTGGTAATAATTTGTTGTTTTAGAAACTAAATCACCATCATATCATTCACAATAGTTAAAATGATGGCTTCTAACCATCGAATAAAGTAATTAGTATTTTTCATCACATATTTGTGCCCTTTGGAGGAACATGGATTGATTTCTCCTATCATTTTGAGGCGCCACTGTTCAAAATGTGTGTTAAAAGTAACAGGATACAAAACCATTGTCACCTTCTTCTCTTTCCCAGTGCATATTTGGAAACATGACTCTTTCAAACATGTGCATGTGATTTAAAAATATTGACTAATAATATATGGTCCTTAATACTTCATGTGCGATGGTGTCTCTCAAGAAATTTATCCTCTTTGCTCATCATGTAAATAATTCAAGAGTCTCTTAGCATCTCAATTTTCTAAACATATAAGAATCACACTATCATGGTTCTTCTTAAAAGGAACTCCATTGATGAGGCAATATCAAGAAATCCCATCCTTAATTCTCTTCTTCTCTTTGTACCTAAATTATTTGGACTAGATCTATGTTGCAATTAGTATCTCAACTCATAATACCATTAATCCATGTTTGCAAGTGCAAAAAGAATATCATTTGCATGCAAGGAAGTTTCATTCTCCCAATCGACTTCATCAACTTGATCATGTTTTTTAGTTGTTAACTTGCATAATCCATATCCTTTGAGTATGGTAGTGGGTTTGATATCCAAATCATACTCCTAGATAGTGGTTATCCAATTCACACACTTTTCACGAAGTTCTTTATGGGTGAATAATGATCTTACAACCTAATGCAAAATAATGAATTTTGTCTAACTCTTCAAAATGTAAGGTCTAAACTATTTCACGACTTTAAAAATGGTGTATGCTTATTTCTCAATAGTTGAGTAATTCATCCCAGTGCCTTATAACCCATTACACATGAATGAAATTGGGAACTCAAATCCTTCTTCATATTTCAACATGAGAACGACATCTAAGGAATGATTTGTTGCAATGGGATAGAGGTGAATGTCCTTCTCATAATTTGAACTGCTTAAATCTCAAGCAACAACAATAGCCACCTTAATCTTTTTGAAATTTGATATCTCAACCTTAATCCATTGGAAATCAACATCCTTCTTGAGAATATTTTGTAAGGGATTAATAATTTATGTGAAATCAGATATTTGCATTGCTTTCTTATTGTGTGGCAGTGCAATTTGCGTTATAACTCGCATTTGCTTGAGATATACCTATATACATTGCTTTGAGATAATGTATCTTAACATATTGTCTTTGGTTACACCAAAGACACATTTCTTAGGATTCAAACAAAGTCCATACTTCTTACTTCTCTCAAGTATTTGATTCATATGATATAAATGGTCATAGCATTTTTTAGAAAATATCATGATGTCGTCCATGTAGATGACTACACACTTGCTAATAAGTCCTTTGAATGCAATTTCCATTGTGCACCAAAAAATAATTCCTACATTCATTAGTCTAAACATCTAATAGTGGCAACATCTCATAACTAGTCACTCGTTGTAGGCCTTGTTGCATAAAAGGCACATGATAGTTGTCATTTTTTTATGCCTTGTTCAATTTTCTAAAGTTGACACTTAGTCTTATCTTACCACTCTTCTTTCTAACTGAAACAAGATTCAAGACCCAAAAATAATGAAAAACGAGAAGTGCCTCCAAAATCCTTTATGTCAATCTTAGACCCAAACCAATAATGCCTATTCAATATCATGTCCAAACTCATCCCAATCCCCATAGAGACTTGCACTACAATCCCTAGGGTGAAATCAATGTCTTTGGAGGAAAAATCGATTGCAATAAGGTTTTTGATAGCTCTAGATCACTTCTCAATGGTGTCATGAGCTCTGTGGAACTTTGGGTGCCTTCCTACATCTACATGAAAAGACATAGTGGGTATGAGAAAATGTTGGGGTAAATGAGTCTGCTAGGAAGAAAAATATTTCACAAGCAACCCCAAATGAAAAACACATTGCTTTCTTCATTGTTGCACACTTCTAGATCATGCATTTTTCCTTTATAGACAATTTTAGCATGCATGGGATTTGAAAAATCGTCCCTCAAGGAAAAACGCAACATTGGTTTCCTTGATGTGCTGCTGAAATTTCCCAATGAATTTGGTTTGAACTTAATTGATATTTTTGGCTTGTGTGAATTCTAACATAGCTTCCTAAAGAAAAATGCATCAGTAATTTCCTTCGCTTGCCATTGTAGTTACCCACCGAGTGAGTTTTGGATTTCCAAGGAAAAACACATTGCTTTTTGTGTTGAGGCATTGTTATAACTTCACGACTAATGCAATTTGGATTCATTATCATTTTTCTAGTTGGTGTAGGGTCCAACAAAGATTTATAAGGAAAAACACATTACTCACTACATTAATGTGTTGTCGTAGCTCCCTAATTGATGTGACTTGGATTTATTATAGGTTTTTTAGCTATTGCATGGTTTAACAAAGCTTCCCAAGGAAAGATGCATCACTAGTTGTAGCCACCCACCAAGTTTGTTTTATCTTCCTTAAGAAAAATCACATCATTGTTTAGGTTGGCATGTTGTTGTGCCTCCTCTTGTAATGCATTTTGGCCTTAGGAAGCTCAATTATACTTTACACAATGTGAAGTACCCATTAAATGTTGCACCATCACTAGGGAATCTTCGTATCACTATATTCTTCTACAGATTGACCATCACTAAGATGCAGTGCCCAAAATCCCCTTGGGTTGAAATATAATTGTCTAGGCTTCGCTAGATCAATGACATTGATGTATAAACATGTCAAACAATGATTTGCAATTCAAAGAATGATTATGGGTTCTCTTGATCTTTGAGAAATGCTTACTTGCAACTGCAATGAAGAATTATGAGTGAATGAATTATCAATACATTCATGAGCATAGGTGTATCCTTGTGTGATTAATATGTTTTACACATCATGACCGAGAGCTTGTGTCAATGGGATAATAGTAAAATAATCGACATTGTTTTGCTTGCTTCAGAAATATATAAGGGGTTCATTTTCTCTCATGTATGCTTTACGACACTGATTGCTAAGTTTGACAATTAAATACTACATTTAGCAAGCTAAATGATCAATAGTTGAAACAAATCCATCATTGTGCCCTTTCACCACTTGGATCTTCTTATTTCTAACTTTATTCATGTTCATTATTGACCTTTTCCAATTGCGTTAATTGAACATTTTATTCATAATATGTAAGATGGTGCATCGATTAAACTTAAGTATTGAATCTTGGTATCATATGAATGTCAATCAACATGGTTCAATAATAGATGCATTTAAATAATGTCAATAAATGCCTTTAACCAAAGCAGGTCTATTAATGCCTATGCAACACAATCTTAATTAAGTCTTTGCTTACAATGTGAATGGTTCCATATGTTATTTTCCATCTAAGTACTTGAAAATCAAACGTGTATTCCTTTAATGCTTCATACAAGGAATGCATTTGCAATCACAATAAACTATTCATTCATCATCCATGAACCATTAAGGAAAAAATTGCAACCAAACATATTAGTAAAATCATTGCAAATAGGGAGGCTCTAAATTCATCACATCTCCAAAGCATAAAACAATTGAAGGAGGTTCAAAGATACCATCAATCCCAAGTTATTCATACAATTAAACTCAAGGTAGAGATCAAGAAATCCATTGGTGATGAGCAATCAAGCGCAATTCAAGTAATAGAATTAGTGATGCATGTTATCACATTTTTCAACCCGAGGAACTTACATGGCTAATTACAATTGAAACCAACTCTTTCCTTCATAGTTTTCACATACTCAAGGGTTTCTTTGCACTTAGCCAAAATTCCCTTAAAATTTGTATCCTTTAGAACCCTTCACGAATTATTAAAACCCTTGCCTTTTCTTCCTTGTTCGAACTTTGCTTTTATCCCCATCCTAATTTCCAAATTGAGCCCTCATTCACCCATTCAAAGTGTTTCATTAGCCTAATTTCCAAATTGGGCCCAATTGAAGAATCATGCCTCTCATCACTTGTCGAAGTACTACCCAGGCCCAATTTCTAGATTAGTCTCGTTTGGGGAGTCAAGCCCCTCCTCACCTGTTTGAAATGTCAACTAGGCCTAATTTCAAAGATCAAGGTCAATTCATCAAATCGGACCCCTTGTTCATTGTTCAAAGTATTACCTTGGCCCAATTACAAAGATCAAGCCTGATTACTCAAAATCATGCCCACTTCTCATCATTCGAGGTAATACCTTGGCCCAATTGCAACTATGAAATGTGATTCCTCAAGCATGGCCTCCATCACCTAAGTTCAAATGTGATCAAATACATAACAAAGTTACCAACTTAACAAGAATTCTTCAGAGTTCTCGTTTTTTTAGAGGTCATATTTAGTGGTTATTTTTACCCTCGAATCAAAAAGTNGAGGGGGGTTAAAATTCTGACTTGTTTGGAACCGTAGCCTTGATAATCGGACAAAAACCTGAAAATTGACCCTCAAATCGAAAAGTGATGCTACCAGTAGTACCAGTTGTTTTTGGAGCTAAAATTACGACTTAATTGAAACCATGTCCTTGACAACAGGTACCATACAGATAAAAAACTCAAAATCAACTTCTAAATCCTTACTTAAAATTTTATTTTTTTATTTTATTTTACATTAAAAAAATAATAAATAGAAAAGAAAAAAAAATTGCAAACAAGTTTAAAAAAAACAACTTTTTTTAAAAGAAAAACATTACCCCAACTTTTAAAAAAAAATACTTTTGAAGAAACATTTAAAATAAAGAATTAAAAAAAAAAAAAAATTAAAACAGTTAAAATAAAAAAGGGAAAATTTTCGAAGGGAGGGCGATTTCTGGAATCACGCATTCCCCCTCCCTCCACCCACGCACCTACCCCATCCCCATTCCATCCTCCAAAAATTTCTTGTATTTTTTCTTTTAAAATTTATTATTATTATTTTTTTATTTTATTTTTTTTAATTTGGGTTATGATTTTTTTTTCTAACTTGTTGGCAGAGTTTTCTTCTTTTCTATTTATTTGTTTTTTAATATAAGTTTTTAAAAAACAAAATTAATTAATAAATAAAATTTCAAGTAATGATTAGGAGTTGACTTTGAGTTTTTTATCTGCAATAATACCAGTTGTCAAGGCCACAATTTTAATTAAGTCGTAATTTTAACTCCAAAAAAAAACGACGTTACTGGAAGCATCCTTTTTCTATTCGAGGGTCACTTTTAAGGTTTTTTCCGATTTTCAAGGTGACAATTTCAAACAAGTCCTAATTTTAACCACTCCCCAAAAAAGGGTGCTACCAGTAATGCCACTTTTTGATTCGGGGGTTCATTTTGGTGTTTTTGGCCCAAAAACATGGGTTTTTTGGGCCATAGTTCTCATTTTGAGGTCACAGTTCTCATTAATTTGGTAACTATGTTACATCCAAATCAAAAGGAAAATGAATGTATGTACTTTGAAAGAATAGGTGACCCTGTGAAGAGAAGACATCTGGCAAGGAATCTCTGCATCGGCGACGTAACATTTTTGAGTTAGAACCCACACATGTAGCTCTATGTTTGTGGGATTAAGAGAGAGTGGTGTCCCCAAAGTACAAGTTAACAAAAATTTTGGTTGGTATCCCACTAGATTAAAGGATTAAGAGAGAGTGGTGGCCCCAAAGCTCAATATAACACAAAGTTTGGATAAGAAAGCCATGGGAAATTGAAGTTTCACATTAATTTCCCCAAAGATGATTTCCTAAAGGAATATTGGGCACTTTTTCCCCCAACGACATATAAGTAAGAGAGATTTATCTTTTACAAGGGAGGTTGGTTCATTCGAGAGTTTAATTTTTCAGTAGTTGAAGAGGGTGAAACAAAGGTAGAGGCCATAAAAAATTATAGATTTTCCTAGAGGATCATGGTTTGCACCAACAAAAACAATTTTCCTCCTTCCACTTCTCATCTCATTCATACTCGTTCTTACTGTAAGCGTTTTTTAAGTAACAATCTCTGTAGAGGGAAGCAAGAAGGCCTGCAACAATGATTTTGTAATACCAACCCTTGGTGCATTTTTTTGTTTAAATAGAATGGTTGCTTCAAATCTAACACTCTATCATCCCTAACACTAGAATTATTGTCTGGTAAATGAAATATTGGGTTTATTGTGAAATCAAGACGAAGGTCGTTGCCATTGGTCAATAATAAAATCAAGCAAGTTATGTCGGGTTTCCCTCTTCATTTTTTGTCTTATATAATGTGGAATGAACTAATGGATCTAAGTTTTTCTTTCCCATAATTATTTTTTATGATGAATATGTAATAGAAAAGTATGTATGCCTCCTCCTCTACCCATATTTGTTCTTCTATGAGTTTTTTGTCAATCCAAACTAGATTATGGTGCCCATGATTTAGAAGATCATTCCTACAACTGAATCATGTTAAACCACCCTGTATGTTGGCCATTTTGTGAATTTTCTCCAAAATAAATTTAACATCATATTCTTGTTCTAAATCAATAGCAGAGATCGACTCCATGCACCATTTTTCTCTAGTATAAATATAGTCTAAGATTCAACTGTTAAATAGGTTGTCCTTGGGTGACAAACAAGGACACTTGCCTTAGGAAATATTGAGGGTACCCCCCTCTAGCCCAATAACTCTCTCAAAGACCTGGAGTGGCACAGGAAGGTGCTCTTCAGTAGAACTCAAAATGACTAAGTGTCGAGATCGTGAGTTAATAAAAATGCCTAAATATAGACTTGCGGGTTTGCAGACCTATGAACTTTATGGTAGCTCGATTCGCAACCCACATTTTAAATGGAAAAAATGGCTAAGTATAGAATATACAAGGAACATAAGAAGAAAAGAATAAGACTAAGGATGGATATGTATATACCAACGTTGATCAACAAATGTAGATAAAAAATACACCAAGGAGACCTAGTCTTAAGATCATAATATCTCATCTCATCTTGTCTTTTGAATTGGATATATTGTAAAATGAGGTTTCCCCCTCAAAGTGGATTGTATTCTCTAAATTTTTATCATTTTTAAGGTGTTGGATCATAAGTACAAGTTCCATGGAATCCTATATTGCTCCTTTGTAGATGATAAGGAATTAATGCGGAGTGGTGCACATGCTTACTATTAATGCTTTCATCCCTTCCTAGACTACTATGTTTGAAATTTGAACTAATCTTTTTATTTCCATGTTTTTGCCCCTATCTCTATTTTGTGATATTGAATCTTTGAGTAGAATAAGGTGAGGCATCGGTTGCTTAGTGTCGAAGAAGAGTAGACACCATGATCCCTCCCTTGTTTTTCATAATTTTCTATCTCACAAGGAATCTCAAGCTTGAAGGCAACGAAGATCCTCTGTCGTTGCTTCAAGGACTCAAGGAAGGTTTGATTCCTCTCTTCCACTCTCCATTCCTTTTGTAATGAGGAATATATTGGCCAGTTGGTTGGCACTCTAGAATAATTTCACACATTGGTGTTTCATGTATGAAAAAGAATATCAATTGAGCCATATGGAGGATATGCAAATATTTTATGATAGGGAAATGCAAATTCTTTTTTCAATTCACTATGCATAATATGTCATCATTGAGATTGTGTTAATCATGTGAATATTAAATAACATAACATCATGATTATAGCAAGAATAATCTTATACAAGAAATGATATCCCTTAGGTTAAAATTCAACAACTCTATAATTCTAGAGTACTATGTCATCCTAGGAATTATATAGTACTATGTCATCCTATGAAAATGAATAATTCTTGGACATAGTGCAAAGTAAAGAAATAAGCATAAATATGTGCTTGTCGTAGAGTCTTGTTACTCATTTTTTGTAGCGTCACCTACAACTTCTATGAGAATATTGTCGATATCTAAAATTTGGAAAGTGGTTTGCATCTCTTGCATGACAATCTTGGAGATTTATTTAGTAATATTGTGAGAGACACAAAAAAAAATGTTGTTCTTGGAAATCTTGATAGGTGTCCCACTATTGATATTAAAAAACCCAAATTACATAACATCGTGATTGTAGTGAGAATAACATTATATGAGGATTGATTACCCTTAGGTTAAAAAAAAACAACTCTTTAATTCCAATGTATTGTGTCATCCTAGGAAAAGGAATCATTCTTGGACATAGTTCAAAGTAAAGCAATAAGCATAAATTTGTGGTTATGGTAGGGCATTGTTGCTTGGTTTTTGTATCATCTCCAAAAATTTCCATAAGAATATTGTCAATATCTAAAACTGGGGAAGTGGTTTTCATCTCTTGCATAAAAGTATTGGAGATGCATTTAATAAGATTGTGATAGAGACCACAAACATTGTTGTTTCTTAGTAGTCTCAATAGATTCTCTGTTCCCAATATGAAAATACACAAATTTCAAATGTTTATCTTTGAATTATGGTTGCAAAGGATGTTTTCCTTCTCCTTCCTATCCACTCAATGGAACAAAATATCGGGTCTAAGTTTATACATTGCATCACCCGTATATGCAACGAGAATATCCAACATAAAGTAGGTTTTCTCTATTTCTGGGCATGCTCAATGTCTATGAATGCATGAACCCTATTCTTTGATCTCAATCCAACTGCATCCTAGATTATTTTTCAACCCCTTTTCTTTTAAAATTGCTCTTACCTTTCTTGCATTCTCCCACCTTCCAATGGAAACATAGATGTTTGCAAGAAACACGTAAATTTCAATGTTTACAAGGTCTAGTCAAGAAGATTTTTTAGCACATGTTTTTCCATGTAACACCATGTTTTCTCCCAAGAATGTAATTATGCACAAACTTCATATGTTAATAATATGTGGCATGTAATTGTGTTTTGATTTAATATAAACACCAAACTACTGACTGAGAGGGAACAACCTTGATAAGTATTGGCCATAATACACCAGAGAAAATTGATGAAGTAGATTTATGATGGAATGGTTGAGTGAAATGAAGAAGAGATGCATCAGTGAAGAAAATAGGAAGATTTCACAACAAGCTTATCTATGCTTACAAACATGATGATTTTACCACCAACGCACTACACTGATGGAAGAGACCACGTGAACATTAAAGAGAAGGTCATAAATTTGGTTGGGTAGTAATGAATACCGCAATTGGACCATGCATAGAAAGAATGGCCAATTGAATGACTGATAGGAACATACCACAAACTACCCCTTCATATTGAAAAGGGTGAACTGCAGGTTATGTATACAGGATTCAACAGAGAGCCCAAGGGAATGGAGAAACTTAGATGCGCAGAGAGAGAAAGGGATTAGAGACAAGAAACGGAGGGAAGAAGTGCAAATGCATTGAGTAAGAAAGAAAAAGATAGCTTTCTGGAAGAAAATAGGAAGCTTGTCCAAGTTGATGATGATCACCCTGAACAAAGATGACTCGGATTCCCGAACTAGAGAAATAGTGGGTTGCATCTTGGTGCTTACAAGAAAAAAACCGACACTGGTAAGGGGAGGTCATTGAGGGAATGTTAAGCAGAAAAGGGACTCCCTTGTGCAGAGAAAATCCAGTCGAGAAACCACCTGATAAACCTGTAGAGACCGAGAGCTCAGTGGAAAGTGGAAACTTCTATTGTGTTAGAGGGAGAAGGAGAGTAACTTTCTTGGATCATCGCAGACTTGGAGCCCTTATGAGTCAATTTCATTGGTTGTATCATGGCTTGGCATGGGGGTGGCGTGTTGTAGGAAGTGACCCTACAACAAGGCCTAAGGTTGGGAGGAAAGACGTCCTCTCTCAGTCTGTTGGATTGGATCATTCCTTTATTAGATAAGTGTTCATCTATAATGAACTGACTGTGAATGACTTATGTGAATTCTCATGAATAGAATAATTGTGTGTTAGTGCATATGAATGTTTAAATCCAAAGATATTTTTTGTATACTATCCTATGTCTTGAATGCAGTAAGATGAACCATGTTGTGATGTATGCTAATGTTTGGTTAAATTGTAAAAATGAATGAGTGTAAATTGATACATGTTCGAATACCCTATATGTTCTATGTATATAGAGTCAACAATTAATGTGAGGCCTTAGCCTTAAGTTCAACCGTCAGTAGAATCCTGAGGCCATCTAGAGTCCTCGAGAATCAGAAACAGAAGTCTAGCAGGACTCAGAAAATGGCTAAGTCCTTAGAGTGGACATTATGACTTCGTAAACCCGATGTTGGTTAGTGAGGGTCCTCAACCATGGATCCAAAGAAATCATGATCATTGATTGGTGGGAAGTTGGGGTCTCTGTGTTAGATAAATCCCTCGGACATTGTGGAAAGGGACTCTAAAACAAACCTATCGAAGTGAGATCTTCGGAAGAAAATCTCATGCACTGTGAGAATAACTCTGAAGAAAAGGGTCCAAAAGTCCAGCGAGTATGGTTCGTAGATCATTAAGTAGGAGGGACGAATTCTATGTTTTTGATCATTACAGGTCCCATAAGTAAGTTGGAATGGTGAGAGTCGATGGGGAACGTCAGTGAAAATATGTACTTCAGTATTTGATTAGGTAGAGAGATTGAGCGTAAGCCTAGCTGGCCCATTGTTGACTGCTTTCGGAGTATGACCTTTATGGATTCGGAGAATTCCTCCGATGGCCTAGCAGTGCGGGTCTGATGGAGGGAATATCTCGACCATGGATTGAAAAATGGAGAGAAGGAACGACAATCATTTATTTGTTGTGAGCTATGTCTAAGTTATCAGAATGAAGTTTTAACTTTATGGCTGACATCGCTTTCCAGTGGGGTAGCTGGAGTGAGTTAGAGTGATAGGTGTCACTTACCCATAAGTGGATGAGTCGAGTGGAGTCTACCTGGAAGGTGAACCTTAGGTTCTGAATCAATGCCAACCATCTATTGGGCGATTGTGACTTAAACTCACGACCGCCCATTAAGGAGAAGGGTATATTCCTCGATACCCTGGTCTCAAAGTAAGGAAACTACTCGAGTCGTTCTAGCTCCGAACGAATGGATTCAAAGGGGAATATTCTTCGATACCATATCCATCGGAGGTAAGTTATGAGAATACTAGGAAAGAGTCTGAGCAATAAATTCAAGGGTTCTACAGACTCACTTGGTGGCAAAGTTTCATAGGAACGACGTAGGTGCAACGTAGTCGTCATGTCAGATGAAGAATGTGCCTAGGTGTCACGTGGATGCCACGTGTAAATTGCATATAGGTCGAAGACCTATTAACTTTAGAAAGGCCATAATTTTTTATCCAAGACTTAGTTTTGAGAGGAATAGTCGTTGTTGGAAATCTCTTAATGAGAAAAAGACTATGAAGTTGTAAGAGAGGGGATTGATACAGATAAGAAATGTGATAATTAAAATACCCCATCCCTTAAAAGGTCACATAGGGGGTTGAGTGTGTTATAGAGTGGTATCAGAGAGGTGTTCAAACTCTAGGCTTAAATGGGTCACTAAAACCACGTAAGGTTTCTTAAAAAGGATTTATGTTGTCTGGAATGCCTGAGTCGAAGTACTGACATGAAATTATAATGATGATTATTGTTCTAACACGTAGAACGAATTGAAAATCTCACAAAAGTGAATGGTACAACAAACTATGGATGACCTCTTGCACCTTAGAGAGGAAGAATCTAACGGCCATAGGGATAGGGAAACCCCTCCAGATTTGGTGGCCACAGTGAGGAGTCTGAAGGCGGATGATGAGAGGCTTATGAGGTCCTGTTTCGAAAAGACAGAGTTGAACGCAGTTCTACTACAGATTCTATCCAAAATTCAAAAACATCTGCAACAAGGTCCTAGCAATGCAAATCTACAGTGGTCGGAGAGGTTGAAAACCCCTTCGAATGCCCAAAATCACAAAATGGCTCACAACGATGCGGGAAAGAGTTCTTCCAAAAGAAGGTGTAAAGGTTCTAAGAGAGGTGGACCGAGTGGAGGTGATCCCACAGAGTCCTCTAGTCAGAAGACCAATCTAGCAGGATAGTCCAGTAGTGGCACGAAATCCATTATTTCTAAGAAGAGAAAGAGGAGTAAATCTCGAAGTTTTCTGACTGAAGAATTCAAGAAGGATAAGCCTCCTACATTTGATGGTGAGATAAACAAAGGAGAGGAAGTCGAAGCATGTCTATTCAATTTGAAAAAGTACATAACTACTCAGAAAACACCAAGGCAGGGATTGTTTAACCTGAATGGAGGGGATTCCATTTGGTGGGAAGACCTCAAGGAAATCAAAAGGATAAAGGAAAGAAAATTAACCTGGAAACAGTTTAAGAGATACTTTTGCAAGGATTACCTATCTGAAAAGTATTATGATGACAACATAAAGGAATTTTATGAGCTTAAGATGGGGAAACTTACCTTGAAGGCATATGAAAAATGATTTATGGAACTGTTGAGGTATGTTCCCTACCTTAAGGACAAGAAGGCGAGGATCCAACGTTTTCTCAGTGGTTTTCCACAGTCATACCAAGACCAAATTGAGTTCGACAAGCCCAATATCCTAGAAGACACCATTCAGAAGGATAAATGTTGTTACGATGAGTCTAAGCACAAGCATGAGTCTCTTAAGGATTGGAAAAGAAGGGACATGAGTGGATTCCAGAAGAAAGGATTTAAGTCTTTTCCCCATAATAATTATGGGAAGGATGCATAGTCGGTTCATCCAAGCAGGAGTGTACATCAACAAAAAATTTCATCCCAAAGAAGGAAAAAGACAGTAGAACAGGTGAAGGAAAGAGAAGAGGAGCCCAAGAAAGGACCTTTGCAATGTTGGGGATGTGGAGAGCCACATATATTGAGGGATTTTCCCCACATACAGCATGACAGTAAAGGAGTGCACAACGTACAGGGGACAGCCATAGTCAACAACGTAGCCATGAGCATGCTAAGAATCTACGCAACAATGGAAAATCGGCAAGCAGATCACCAAGCTTCTATGGTGGAATTGGAAGGTATCATTATTAAACAACCAATCTCTATTTTAATTGACATGTGATCTAATATTAGTTATGTTTCACTTCGAGTGGTTGAGGCATGTTCATTACAGAGAAAGAAACACACCAAAGCATGGTTAGTCCAATTAACCACTGGAACAAACAGGAAAGTGGTGGAGGTCGTTGAAGCTTGTCCAATTCGGATTGAGGGATTGCATACCCAAGTGGATTTGAATGTTCTACACCTTGAATCTTATAACGTATTATTGGGAATGTATTGGTTATCCGCCCATAAGGAAAAAATAAATTGCTATGAGAAAAATATAGAATGTGAAGATGGGGAAGGCAGTACAATAATTTTGCAAGGCATTCAAAAGCCAGTCTCTGTGAGACAAATAGCAGTGTTACAGCTCAAGAAGTATAATAGAAGAGGGTGTCCTTTGTATGCTATACAAGTACTAAATTCAATAGAAAGCGGTGAGCTAAATATTTAAGACCATCCAGTGTTATGGCAATTCATGGATGTGTTTCCAGAGGAGGTTCCTAGATTACCTCTTAAAAGAGACCTTGACTTTTCAATTGATCTCATGTCGGTAGCAGTGCCAGCATCAATAGTTCCTTACATGATGATTGTGTCAGAGTTGGTCGAACTGAATATGCAGTTGAAAGAGATGATGGACAAAGGTTAGATCAAACCGATTGTATCCCCATGGGGAGCACCATCCATGTTTGTAAAGAAGAAGGATGGAACATTAAGGTTATGCATCGATTATCGACAACTGAACAAGATGACCATCAAGAAAAAGTACCCTTTGCCTAGAATAGATGATCTATTTGATTAGCTCAGAGGGGCTACAGTTTTCTCAAAAATATATTTAAGGCTAGGATATCATCAAGTTAGGATTAAGGAAAAAGACATCCACAAGAAAACCTTTAGGACAAGGTATGGACACTATGAGTTTGTTGCAGTATTGTTTGGAATTAATGTAAATGCACCAGATACATTCATGTGTTTAATGAATAGTGTTCTCAACAAGTACTTAGATAAGTTCGTATTAGTGTTTGTGGATGACATTTTGGTGTATTCCAAGAATCGAGAGGAGCATGGAGAACATATCATAATGGTGTTACAGGTGTTAAGAGAGCACCAGTTATATGCCAAATTCAACAAGTATGATTTCTTTAAAAAGGAATCCAATATCTAGGCCACGTAATCTTAGCCAAAGGAGTCACAGTAGACCCTGCGAAGATCAAAGCAATCATGTATTGGCCAACTCCTAGAAATGTGACATAAGTGATATCCTTCATGGGATTGGTTGGATAGTACAGAAGATTTATAAAGGGATTCTCCAAGATTGGAAATCCTATTAYGTCACTTCAAAGGAAGGGAAAGATATTTGTTTGGTCACCAGAATGTGAAGATAGTTTGTGGAAATTAAAACGACAGYTGACCAACGCCCCTATTTTAAGGATTGCAGACCCAAAAAAAGAGTTCATGGTTTGCACATATGCTTTCCAGGATAGCAGAATCCTCATGCAAGAAGGACAAGTGGTTTTTTGTGAATCACGAAAGTTGAACGAACATGAACARAGGTATGCTACCCATGACCTAGAACTTTCCGCAATTGTACATGCGTTGAAGATGTGGAGGAATTACCTTCTCGGGAGGAGATTTATCCTCATGACTGACCATTGTGGTATGAAGTATTTGTTCGACCAACCAAGGYTGAATGCTAGACATTCCAGGTGGATGGAATTGATCAATGAKTTTGACTTCGAAATCAAGCACATAAAAGGAAAAGAGAACAAATAAGTTGACACGCTCAACCGAAGCGTTCAAACAATACACTTAGCAACAACAAGTGTAGGTGAGTCCAACATTCGACAGAGAATTAAGACCCTCTTGTCGAAAGACGAGTTCTTCAACCTAGTGAGGGAAAAGTTGCAGCAAGAACCTAAGGAAAAGAGGGATGAAGGATTTCAATTGAGGGTTGATAACCTGTTGATGTACAATAAGAGGCTATACATACATGATTCAATAGAACCGAGACAATTGATTATGGATGAGTTCCATAGAAGGCCATACGTCGGTCATCATGGTTATCAAAAAATGGTGACATCAGTTAGGAAACTGTATTATTGGCCTAAGATGAAGCAAGACAGTGCTCGATATATATTGAAGTGTCTAGAGTGCCAATAGGTGAAGGTCGAGCATCGACACCCTGCAGGACTATTGCAACCCATATAGATACCATAGTGGAAATGGGAAGTGATTTCCATGGATTTTATCACAGGTCTGTCGAAGAAAGCCAAACAATATGATGAAATCATGGTTGTGGTCGATAATTTGAGCAAGGAAACTCATTTTATTCCCATAAAATATAATTTTAAAGTCATAGACATTGCCAATGTTTTCGTGAAAGAGATATTCAAGTTGCATGATTTTCCCAAAACCATAATTTCAGACAGAGATACCAAGTTCACCTCGAATTTCTGGCAAAGCTTGTTTGCAGGTTTAGAGATGTAGTTGGCATTTAGTACGACCTAACATCCTCAAACCAATGGTCAGCCCGACAGGGTGAACATAGTGCTAGAGGATATGCTATGAATGCATGTTGTGCATAAACCCAAGCAGTAGGAAGAATATCTACCTTTGGTAGAATTTGTGTACAACAATGGTTATCAAGAATCATTGAAGATGAGCTTGTTTGAGGCTCTGTATGGTAGGAAGTGAAGAGTTCCAATTAGTTGGGATAGTCCAGTGGACAAAGTTACACTTGGATCTGAATTACTGAAGGAAATGGAGCAAGTCATGGTTCAGATAAGGAAGAATCTAAAAGTTTCCCAAGATAGACAGAAGACTTATGTTGATAGAAAGAGAACCTCTAAAGAGTTCAAAATAGGAGACCATGTGTATCTCTAGGTGAAACCCAATAGGAGTTCCCTGAAAATGGGAATGTGTGCTAAGTTGGCTCCTCGATAATTGCAGACCATTTGAAATCCTAGAGAGAATAGGACCAATAGCATACAAACTTTCTTTACCACCTACTATTATAACACATAATGTATTCCATGTGTCTTTGTTAAACAAATATGTGCATGATTCTAATCACATTATTGATTGGACTGTAATACAGGTGGAACTAAAAGGAGAATTCCATCCAAACCCAAATGCATCCTGGACAAGAAATAAATGATGCTCTGGAACCAAGCCATCGCGTAGGTCAAGGTGAAATGGAATCATTTTGGAGTTGATGAAGCTACATGGGAGTTGGAAGATTCCATGAGATCGGCATACCCATTTTTGTTTACTAAATAATTGTAAAAAGCATGGTGTTTTAAACACCGAGGACAGTGTTTTATTAAGGGGGAGGGAAATGTAACACCTTGTTTTCTCCCAAGACTGTAATTATGCACAAACTTCATATGTTAATAATGTGTGGAATGTAATTACGTTTTGATTTAATATAAACACCAAACTGTTGACTAAGAGGGAACAACCTTGATAACTACTGGCCATGATACAATAGAGGAAATTGATGAAGTGGAGGTTTGATGGGATGGTTGAGTGAAATAAAGAAGAGATGCATCAGTGGAGAAAATAGGAAGCTTGCACAACATGCTTATCTATGCTTACAAACATGACGATTTCACCACCAGCACACTAGACTGATGGAAGAAACCGCATGAACATTAAAGAGAAGGTCATAAAGGTGGTTGGTTAGTAATGATTGTCACAATTGGACCATGCATAGAAAGATTGGCCAATTGAATGACTGACATGAGCATACCACAAACTACCCCTTCAAAGGGAGGACTCCAGATTATGTTTGCATGATTCAACAGAGAGCCTGAGGGAATGGAGAAAATTAGATGCATAGAGAGAGAAAGAGATTATAGACTAGAAATGAAGGAAAGAAGCACATATGCATTGAGTAAGAAAGAAAAGGATATGTTTCTAGAAGAAAATAGGAAGCTTGTCCAAGTTGATGATGATCACCCTGAACAGAGATGACCCAGATTCTCGAACTAAAGAAATAGTGGGATGCAACTTGGTGTTCACTGGACAGAAACCAACATTGGTAAGGCAAGGTCGTTKAGGGACTCCCTTGTTTAGAGGAAATCCAGTCAATAAACCACCTAATAAACCTGTAGAGACCCAGAGCTCAGTGGGAAGTGGCAACTTCTACTATGTCAAAGAGAGAAGGAGAGTAACCTTCTCGGATCATCGCAGACTTGGAGMCCTGYTGAGTCAATTTCCTTAGTGGTATCATGGCTTGGCACAAGGGTGGCATGTTGTAGGAAGTGACCCTACAACAAGGCCTAAGGTTGGGAAGAAAGGTTCCCTCTCTCAGTCTGTTGGATTGGRTCATTCATTTATTAGATAAGTKTTCATCTGTAATGCACTGACTGTGAATGACTTATGTCAATGCTCATGAATAAAATAGTTGTGTGTTAGTGCATATGAATGTTTAAATCCAAAGAGATTGTTTGTATATTATTCTATGTCTTGAATGCAGTAAGATGAACCATGTTGTGATGTATGTTAACGTTTGGTTAAATCGTAAAAATGAATGAGTGTAAACTTATACCTGTTTGAATACCCTATATGTTCCCTGTATAGAGATTTTGCAATTAATGTGAGGCCTTAGCTTAATTTCAATAGTTAGTAGAAGCCCAGGGCCATCTAGATTCCTCAAGAATCAGAAACTGAAGTCTAGCAAGGCTTAGAAAATGGCTAAGTCAGTAGAGTGGACAGTATGACTCTGTAAACCCGATGTTGGTTAGTGAGAGTCCTCAACCATGGATTCGAAGAAATCGTGATTGTTGATCGGTGGTAAGTCAGGGTCGCCACGTCGGATAAATCCCTCGGACATTGTGGAAAGTGACTCTGGAACAAACCTGTCGGAGTGAGATCTTTAGAAGAAAATTTCATGTACTGTGAAAATAACTCCGAAGAAAAGGGTCCCGAAGTTCGACAAGTATGGGTCGTAGATCATTAAGTGGGAGGGATGAATTCTTTGTCGTTGATCATTGTGGGTGCCATAAGTAAGTCGGAATGGTGAGAGATGGCAGGGAATGTTAGTGCAAAGATGTATGTCAATAGTTGATTAGGTGGAGAGATTGAGCACAAGCCTAGCTGGCCCAACATTGACTTCTTTTAGAGTACGACCTTGATGGATTCAAAGGATTCCTCTGATGGCCTAGCAATGCAGGTCCGATGGAGGGAATATCTCGACCATTGATCGGAAAATGGAGAGAAGGCACGACAATCATTGTTTTTTCGTGAGCCCTATCTAAGTTATCAGAATGAAGGTTTAACTTCATGGCTAACATGGCTTGCCAGTGGAGTAGTTGGAGCGAGTTAGAGTGATAGGTGTCACTTACCCATAAGTGGATGAGTCGAGTAGAGTCTACCTAGCAGGAGAACCTTAGGTTCCAAATCAATCCCAACCATCTATCGGGTGATTGTGACTTACGCTCACGACCGTCCATTAAGGAGAAGGTTATATTCCTTAATACCCTAATCTCATAGTAAGGAAATTGCTCAAGTCGTTCTAGCTCAAAATGGATGGCATCGAAGAGGAATATTCTTCGATGCCATATCCATTAGAGGTAAGTCATGAGAATACCAGGAAATAATCTGAGTGATAACTCTGAGGGTTTCGCAGACTCACTTGGTGGCGGAGTTTCATAAGCACCACGTAGGTGCAACGTAGTCGTCATTTTGGACGACGAATGTGCCAAGGTGTCATGTGGATGCCAAGTGTCAACGGTATATAGGTCGAAGACCAAGGAAATTTAGAAAGGCCATTGTTAAATTTATAGTTTCTATTAAGTTCTTTTCAATTTACTAGATAATAATAACATCAGTAGGATCACTAAAAGAAACACAACCACAAGGTACACAACATTTATCCTGGGAAATCCTCATGGGGGAGAAAACCCAGCAAAAACTTCCTTAATATAGATTTCCAATACAATGTCAAGATAATAAACCAAACACTAGAGAATATCCAACACTGAGCAATGCACCTCTCTCTTTTCTTCTTCTTCCGACAACTGCAGCTTCCTTCAAATTTGCACACTAGATGAGTGACTTGAGTGAGCGAACAAATGAGAAACACTCCTCACTTATTTATACTAGCTGGAAGGCGCTAGGGAGGTGTCTCTTCATCAAGCAGGGCCAACCTCTTCACTTAGTGGTTATAACCACTTTAATTAGGCCTGGGGTGCGACTTCTTAATTAGCATGATATAATTAGGGTTTGACCAATCCACAAAAGGGGATTTGGCCATACATAAGCCCCGACATGATCAATACAAAAAAGGGGATTGATCTATAAGTAAATGACTCAATAATAAATAGAATACTCTTTGCAGATACAATATTTTAACAGCCATAACTTTTGATATAGGACTCGGTTTTGAGCGAAATAGTCATCGTTGGAAAAATCTTGATGAGAAAAAGACAATGAAGTTGTAAGACAAGGGATTGAGATAGCTAAGAAAAGAGATAATTACAATACCCCATCCCTTAAAAGGTCACATAGGGGGTCAGGTGTATTACATGCCTACTCTATGTTGCAATTAGATCTACAAACAGTGAGTATAGTCTATCTCACTATAAGGTTCTACATGCATGGTAGAGCAATTGCGTCAGTGGAGATTTTTTGGTCGCACCTAGGGTGGAGCATTGTGCTTACATGGTTGATCTTCTTAGTCCTTGTTTAAAGATTCACTCCACTGTTGAAAATTGTTATGGAGATATCCTTACCTCTTCATGGATGTGTACATTTTTATACATATTTGGTCCTTGTTTCAAGGTTCACTCCAATCTTCAAAATTGCTATGTTATGGAGATAGCCTTACCTCTTCATGGATGTGTACATTTTTATACATATATGTAATGTGTGCAAGTGTGAACTATGTTCATCGGACGGGTTATAACTTTTTTAAAACAAAATGGTTTAACTATTGAGTAAAATATCTACAACTTTACCTATTCAGTGAAAATGTACATAGAACATAAGATATCGTAATGGTTTTATATATCTTAGCAAATATTTAGTCAAATGTTGTCCTGTAAATTGGACAACCTCATGCACAATCCTTGTTTTAATCTCCACCAAAGCACATAGCCATAATAGATGTGTCTACTCAAACACATCTTCTTGAAGATGTGGACATCCAATGCCAGGTAAAACTTGACTGCTAGAGTGGATACAATCATGGTTTCATTGAGCATTCATATGACCACATCCAAGGGCCAAAGTCGTATACAACATAATACATGAAATTGGTTAGATATTTCAAGTTTTTGTATGATGCATTTTAGAAAGTGATGATGATGGTTACACTCTGGTAGCTTTGAGTTTTCCATTCTCCTTTTTTATCTTATCAATGGTTTCATTTGTTACATGAAGAGTTTATTTTTGTCTATTTCAAGTTTTTAGATCAAGTTTTAGTTATGAATGTTGCATATAATTTTTACAAGATGATATTTATTTTTCTATACATGTATATCAATAAATCCTCCACATAATAAGGCCTAAATATCGATGTTGATATTTCAACTTCAATCCATTTGTGCATTGTTATCTAAACCTTGTTCTCCAAGCTTTAAGCATGGATTTACCCCTCTAAAATGTAGGGTTATTTATTCCAAATTTCACAAATTAAAAATTAGAATAATAAGGTTTACCTATTTGTTACTTGAGTTTTCTAAGTGTACCTTACATAATATATAAATTATAAATTCTACATGTTATTGGAACAAGGTCTACTCAAACAATACACCATAATTAGTATATATAAAACATATTTATATTCATTTTTTACTAAGATAAGTAATATATTTGATATATAGTTAACTTTTGGTAATATTTCAAGTGGGCTCTAATTCATCAATGGTGTAAAACAATTTCAAAATTATCTTATAGAATAAAGTTTCTTTGAATAATAAGTTATAATTAATATATACAAACTAGCACCACCACATAAATACAAGTGGTTGATATACTTAGATGGGCACCATTAATTATTAGTTTTGAAAAGTGGATAAAATTCGTGTTTCTAATTGAACTAAACACCAAACCCAAATCTATTTGAAATAAATAAAATAAAACTTTTGAAATCCAACTATAAGAGCCTCCTATTTATCTTAATAACAATATAAACAAAATAATGTAAAATCTTTCAAAAATAGTTTTACAATATTCATATTTATTAATTTACCAACTTTCAATAACAAAAAGTTATATAGTAAATAAGCTTACAATTTTTAAATTTCTAAGATGAAGTTAAATTATTTTAAAAAAATATTAATAATAAAAAGTTACATAGTAAATAAGCTTACAAATTTGTAAGATGAAGTTAAATTATTTTAAAAAAATATTCATAATTGTGTGATATTATTATTAAATTTTTCATTATTAAAAAATTAAATAATGTTTTTATATTATTCAAACAACAAAAATATTATTAAAAAATTTTGATAACTCTTTAAATATATATAACTAATAATAGCACCAGGTTTTCAGCATCCTCATGCTGACATGGCCAGGAGTCATAGTTCGAATAATGGGATGGGAAAATAAGTCCGAACTTTGCCCGAAAAATAAAGTGTATTGAGGTTTTAAAAATAAATAAGTCTGAACTCTGCCCAAAAAATAAAGGGTATGAAGGTTATATATATATATATATATATATATATATATATATTCACAACCTTATTTATTTATATATATATTCACCTGAATTTTAGAATTTTTTCATTTTAAGGATGAAAAAGTAGTTTTCTACTAAAATCCTAATCGGTTATTTTCCAGCGTCAAAAACGTGAAACGGCCCAAAAATCATGCCGCTTATAGAACATCTCGTTTATAGAAAATAGAAATGATTTTTTCTAGTTCTAAGGCTCTAAAACGGGAAAAGTAAAACTTCCCAGATTCCGACGAGTACACACTTAAAACATTTTTGGTTTTCTGGGAATAATCTATTGATTGTCGACGGCCGGCCAAATGGGAAGGAACTGTTCGCTGCGCTCGCAGGTGCAGCAACAGTTCCAGATCCTATTGTTTTCATTCTCAGTTCCAGATTCCCAGATACGTGTGTATAACATATCTAACAGACAACCCGCAGAAGTGAAAGCAATCCTTAGAGGTAGCATCTCTTCCAGGTTGAGATGAAGTAGTTTACCCCTCGAGCAGCGAAGGGAGGAGAAGAGTCCATTCGAGAGCCAGTTATAGGTCCGGGAGTACCACCAGTTTGAGGACTCGATTACCTGTTGAGTAAAATGTAGAGAGTGTTATCTCCCTTCGACGTAATTGTTGAAGAGGCAGAAACAACGAAGCAACATTTGTTGGGTTACATACACGCGGCGATCTGTGGAATTTTCATCACTCATCCAAGCCAACGTGATTTTATCAACGCATACAACGCGGAGCAGTTGGACAAGACAGGGATTAAATTCCAATCCTTCTCTGATCCGCATGAACAAATCAGATTTGATAGACTCTGCCTTCCGCGGATCACTGTATCCCCAATACACAGAAGGGTTTGCTTGCCAAGATTTACAGCCCAAAAAGGGCCAAGCGTCGACGATCGAACGGCCAATACCTACGGCCAGAAAAAGCCACAAACGGCCAAGATCTATGACCAGAAATGCACCACGTGTCGACAACAGAACTGCCCAGATCTATGGTCAATAAAGGGCCACGTGTTGTACATCGGACGGCCCAGATCTACGGCCATAAGGGGGTCACCTGTCATACATCGGACGGCCTAGATCTAGGGCAAGAATAGTGCCACGTGTCCAAGAGTGGACGACCCGGATCTACGGCTTAGAGAGGGCCACGTGTCGAAGATCAAACGACCCAAAGCTACGGCCAGAAAATGGCCACATGTCAATAATTGGACGACCGAGATCTACAACCAGAACGACCGAGATCTACAACCAGAAAACGCCACGTGTCGAAGACTGTAGACCAGATCTATGGACAAAAGAGCCACGTGTCAATAATCTGAATATCCAAATCTATGTCAGTAAGCCACGTGTCAATGATCCGACGATCTAGATCTACGTCCAGAAGGGTGCCACGTGTCGTACATCGGACGGCCCAGATCTATGGCCAGGACGGGGCCAAGTGTCAACAATCGGATGGCCTCAATCTATGGCCAGAAAACGACCACGTGTCAATAATCCGACGGCCCAGATCTACGTCGATAAGAGTGCCACGTGTCGAGGATAGAATGATTTAGATCTATGACCAGGATAGCGACACGTGTCAAAGATCGGACGGTCGGGCTAGCTGACCGTACGACAAAATGGTACGGATCCTACACCTTCTAGATCCACGTGGCACAGATCCAACAGCTAGAATGGCAAAGATCCTACGGCGTTGCACTGGAAACGTGGCACAGAATCGTATGGCCTGGATGCCGATCTTACGGCCTGAAAAGTGCCACGTTTCACAAGCAGAGGCCCTTGTGGTGCAAATCCTACGGTACTATGGCACAGGATCTGACGGTTTAGAAAAAACCACGTGTCACAGATTCGAGGTTTTGGCGACGGTTCGGCAAGCTCCACGATGGCACAGATCGATCATTAACGTGGCATGGGGAATGATTGATTGTGGATGGCCAGCCGAATGAGAAAGTAGCAGAGGAGTAGGTATGCATTAGCACCAGTAGCGGTAAAGCCAGGAGCATATAAATAAGCCGGAGTAGTCCCATTCTTGACCCGTATACCTTCCAGTCGTAGCTCTTCCTGTCATAGCTTCTCTTCCTCCAGTTCCAGATACGGATCCATTAGCAAAGGTAGTAGACCCGCCACCTGCGCTAGTCCCGGCATTACAAGACTGTCCATTACTCCTCTCCTCATTCCAGAGGCAACCAGCTCTCAGGGTTCATTGGATTGCGCGCGTATTAGGGTTTGCAGAAAAAAATATATAAGATTGGCCTTGTAATTTGTATGGTAAATCACTTCCAAGTGTTCAAGTCCTTTGTGTTCGTTGATCAACTGCGAAATCGCATATTTCGTTCCTTTTGGGCTTTTGGCAAGTTATTTTATCATTTGCTGCATTTAAACCTTCTTTGTATTTTTGAAGAAGTTGTTTTGTTCTTTCCTTTTTTTGAGAGAAAATTCACCCAGATTTAGCTGAAGCATCCGTAGCTAGTATCTTGTAACATTTTCTTTTACATTTTTGCAAGAAAAGAATCTGGTACATATTAAGCTTTATTTGCCCCCGATGCCTTCGGATTTGCCCCGTGGATTTAGATTTCATCCCAACGACGAAGAACTAATAGATTATTTGAAAAGCAAAGTTTGTGGTTCGAATGAGGAGGACCATGACATTTTTTCCGAGGTCAATATGTGCGAGTGTGAGCCTTGGGAAATTTGTTATTTGCAAATTCTGTTCTGAAAATTTAGTGACTTCAACCATGCTGAATATCTCAAGGAATTAAAATTGATAAGTATTTTTTTTAAAACCTTGAAAATACTGCTAAATAATTTGTTGAATACAATCCTCATGCTCTGCCTGTCCTAATAATTTCAGCCCAAGAGTTTGTCGTGGCATTTCTTGTGGTATGCAGAGAAAGACCTTTTGACTGGAAGGGATCAGGATTTGTATTTTTTTAACCGGAGGCAGATGAAGTATCCAAAAGGCCAAAGAATAAAGAGAGCTACGAAAGCGCGTTACTGGAAGAGGGCATAAAATTATGAGTTATGATATATATATATATATATATATATATATATATATATATATATATATATATATATATATATATACACGTGTATAACATATCTAATTTAAGCAACCGTCAGATATAACTATATGAATTTTTATTTTATTTTTATTAATAAAAGTTATTATAATTTAATTAATCATTTAAATAGTTTAAATATTTAATTTTCTTAATTAATTGTTTTTACTAAATTGTTTTTATAATCATTTAAATAATCATAATATTTATTTTTCTTAATTAAATTTTTTTACTAAATTGGTTCTATAAAATATATGATATAATTATATACTTTTTATTTTTATTTAAATAATTATAATAATTGTTTTTCTTAATCAAATTATATTTTCTTTTATTTCATTTTTTTTTTCTAAGTTTCTTTTATAAAACATATGAGTAGCATTTATGAATGCATGTACATGGAGCTTGTTTTATTTTGGGTAATGTGTGTTGTTATTTTGGGTAATATGTGTTGTTGATAAAAAAATATATATTTTTTATCATATTTATTATTATGATTTTTTTTTCCGAAACTTTCATTTTAATTAAGTAAATTAATGGTTTCGTCTTAATTTTAAAAGCTTTTATAAAATATTTAAATTTTTTTATCATTATTGTAAATATTATATTAATTCTTGAATTATTATTAAAATTACATACATATCTCAATTTTTAATATTATTATTACTTATAAAGGCATTTTCTATCTGTAACATGTAACATGGAATTGACAAGTGACATTCAAAAAAATATTAATAACAAATAATTATTTCAAAGTCCACCATAAATACCCGGATGGGGTGACAAATGGCAAGAAAGAGGGGACAAGTGGCAAGAGCGGGGAGAGTTAATACCCCAAGCCGCCACCCCCAACAATATTAATTCCCCACGGAATACACCATAGGGGATATTAATTCAGTGCACTTGTGGAAGCCCATGGAGGAGCGCTCCAGCCAGGCCACTAGTACTAGAGGCTTGAACCAGTCTCGTCAGCCTTCAATGGCACTCAACGGCATTAAAACTGACCAAGGCACCTGTTCTCACCCGATGTTTACTAACTACCAGCTCTGCTATGTGCTCCTTGGCCCTTCTGGCCTCTTCGCTTACCTCTAGGGCGACCTCCGCATCTCCTCGGAACATCATTGCCCTCACTCCCTGGTTCCCACGATGCCCCGAGACAGAGGCAAGCCAAGGCGTTCCACCAGGAATAAAAATGCCTTCAATCAAGATAATCGGCTCACAGCTTCTCAGAGAACCTTGATAGCTCATTTCAGCCAACCCCGCAGACCCTCCAGTAAAGCTCAATCCACCCTGCGTACTCCAAAAGAGGAAAACCTACCCACCTCGCCCTAGACTCAAGCTCTGCTTCCCCTACGCATTCCCAAATCCGAAACCCCATCCCCAACTGAGCTTTCTCCTCAGTCATCCCAGCTCGCTTCGGCTTTCCCCTACACAGCCAAGGAGGAAGCACTTCCATCACCTCATCATTCAGGCACGAAGGTGGAAGAAGTTGAGCCACCTCCTCAGCCCGGCCCGAGCCTAGTTCATTTGCATGAGTTCCCCACGACTCTCAGCCCCTCCACCTCCCGAGACTTTTAGCGACGTTGGTGGGAAGGGGGTTGCATTGTGGAGGAGGAGATCCCCCCAAGTTGGCAACTAACAAAAGATGGGGAAGACACAGGCGAGGCTAGTGATGAAGAAGGCAATGATGGTGTTGACAAAGGCAATGACGGTGTTGAAGAAACAGGCAAGACCGATGTTAAAGAAGGCAATGACGGTGCTGACGATGGCTCACACCACACGTTTCATCTCGCAGCGGAGCACTTGGAGCTTCTCTTTGACATCTGGCAGCGGCAGGAGGAGCAAGAGCACGGCCAAAGAACCATCCATCAGCGTTTAGATATGTTGTTTGAAGCACTCTCAGATGCCCCTTCTCAAGCTCAATGCCCCACCTGCAAGCAGAAGTTTGTCCCGACCTACACCGTCCACGGATGTCCAGGTTTCCCAAAAGCTTGACGCGGCCCACCCCTGTCTCTGGTTCATGTCAATTCTCATTTTCAGAATGAATAGTGATTTTATTTTTACTCTTTTTTACAGTTTTGTAACCATCATAGAAATGGCGGCTCTGGAAGAAGTCTGCCCTAGGCTAGTTACAGGGAAAGAATCTCCTACTAAAACTCTTAGCTTTTGCCCCAATTTTTGTAATTTGAAACTCTGCCACTATGGTCATACCATCGTTTGGAGCCACATGTTCTGGTTTCCCTTATGTGGCGGAATAGGTGGTTGCCAAACGATATACAGATGTACACTCATGATGATATAATACAAGGATCTCTCTTTTTTATTTACTAAAAAAAAAAAGTCCACCATAAATAAAATATTTCAATATCCATCTTAACTAAAATAATGTTATATCAACTCTATAGAGAGAATGAGATATAGTAATTGAAAGTAAAAAATATATAATTTTGTTAATAGGTGTTTTCTACTTCTCATAATGAGGGAGATGTGTAATTCCTTCAATGCTTAATATTATTGTGTTGACATGTGCCATTTAAAAAAATATTAATAAGAAAAAAATAATTACAATGTAAGTCATAAATAAATAAAATTATAAAAAAATTATATGGCATATATATATATATATATATATATATATATATATATATATATATATATATTGAAAGTTGATACTTTGACATTTAAAAAAGCATTTTAGCATCCATCTTAAGTAAAATAATTTTATATCAATTGAAATATGTTATGACACAATTTAAGGAGAATATGTGGTGTGATAAAGAATTAGTGGATAAAAGGAAATTAAGGTACTACAAGGAGGTGGTCAACCCTAAATTAGAAGATCAAAATTACCTCACACTTTTGAAAAGTGCAAAGAAGAACATCAACATTGCTAAAATAAGAACAAACTCTCACTAGTTACACAGTGAAACTGCGCATTGAACAACTCCCAAATTAAAAATATATGCCACATTACCCACCTTCCTAACCTCCTAAGTCATCAAAACTATGGTGACCTTGGAACGCTTCTCTCAATGTTTTTTGAGCATAGAAATACAATTTTAAAGAAATTGAAGTAATCTCTTACCTTCTTAAGGTCTGATAGACCAATTGGTCTCATTGGACATTAATCATCATCATCATAATCATAATTATAACTCATTTTGCTCGACATGGGGTTGGCATGTGACATTTATAAAATATTAATAACAAGTAAAATATTTAATATCATATATATATATATATATATATATATATATATATATATATATATATATATATATAACA
>ML816957.1:55126-65522 GCA_009831015.1 Picea engelmannii
CTTCAACTTGCATTTGTCCACATACTAACCCACTTTGGGTTATCCACCAAATTAATTTTAAAATAATTCAAAAATACTCTAGATAACTCACTTTATAATTAATTTTGACCATTTAAAACAATTGACTTAACCATAAATGGTCAAAAAAATAAATTCCTAGTGAAAATCTAAATATAACCCACTTAACTAACTTCCTAAATAAAATAAAAGGTGGTAAATCCAAAAACAAACTCATTAATGGCCTAGGAAGACCCAAAAATCTCCCCCATAGATCAAGGGATCCTCTCCCAAGGTGCCTCCCAAGGGGCTAAAAGCCATCGATCCCCTCAAAATTAAATGTGAAGTAGTGTAGTGAGCCTCCCAAGGCTAGCGCATGTGTTTGACTAGTCACCAAGGTCATCAAGAGGTGCAACGTCCCCCTCCAAGATGACCTTTATTGCTCTTTTCATTTCTTTCTTTTGATTTTTCTTTATTTTTCTTTTTTCCCCTCGTGTTGAAAAACATGTGCTTAAATTGATTCAAAACACCCCTGTAACACACCCACGACGGCGCATAAATAAAAAAAAAAAAAATTCCTCAATTAGTCGAATCCTCCATCCATGGTCTCTAATCTTGGTCAATGGACCTTCAAAATTCCCGAGCTGAAGCGGCTCTTCGGTTCCCTACTATAATCTCTAAGAAATCGATCCACATTTCTTTGCGAGACTTCACCCATGCAAACTAGCACCAGGTGCAATCTTCCTCCACGTGACCACCAGTTGTGACCACGTGCCTATCCAAAAGGCGCTTCGTGACCTCGGACCTCGGGTGTTTTTCTATGGGCCAAACCATATACTCCCGATTTCCGATTTCCCGATCGGAGAATCCTCTAGGCGCTAGCTCCTCCCGCTAGGCTCCTTCGATTGAGACGTTGGGAAATAACCTGGGGCCCAACTGCCAAGCGCTTCGGGACTTCATGTTTTGCATCTCCCGAGAGAAGTTCATTTCTCCTCTCTGAAGTCCGATATGCGAACTCCCTCCAAGGCCCAATCTACGGTCCACACTCTCCCTTCGATCGACGACTGCAGTCAAATCGTGAGTTCGCGTCTCAGGTATTTGGATGTGAGTCTACCCTTACTCTTCCGATCCCCGATCTACCGATAGAGTTAGATCAAGGGTCCACGGTATTTTGTGATCCTACGGTCCAAATCAACTCACGAGTTCTCACGATTCGGCCTTTGACTTTCTCGATTTGTGAGTCAGGGAAACGTTGATCTCCCTCCATGTGTCCTATCCCGATGGACGTCTAGGATTGTTGCGGCTCCCAGCTCCTCGAGTATTCGCCTCTTGACTTCTCCGCAGGTTCTTCCTCTGAAGTATGTGGATCTCTGCCACGTGTCCTCTAAATCCAATGGCTCAGAGTCACCTCACACCTCACCCTTTATGAAGTTTAGATTACTCTCCCCCAGTTCTTCTGATGTCCGAGTTCTCTAACTCTCGGATCTGCTTCCACCTATCAACCCTGATGATGGACGATTCCGATGATTTTGGAACATCGAGACTTGGCAAAGTCCACTCTCCTGTATACTTTCGAAGGGTTTAACCCTCGTGCACCTTTCATGGATCCAATGGTTGTTGGTCCTCACACTCAGATCTGATGGCCCAGATCTGATCTCCTCCTGTGCGCTCTTCTAATTGTATGGACATGAAGTTCAACGGCCCATATCTTTAACAGTGCTCGATCCAACGACCATTGTCACTCCTCCTCCTAAGCTTTCGCTTTCTTCCCTGACTTGGAATATTTCATATGTTCCAAAGGCCTCAGCCTTCTATCTACCTGCTATGAGCCCTGATATATGGGTCTCGACTTCCGCCTTCCCTCCGGATCTTATGAACTTGAAACAAGTTCGCCTCTTGGACCTCATCTGCGCTTCTGAGAAGCGCTTATCTCTTTTGAGCTTGGTTCTTAGGGGATCTCGAGTTCCCACATACTCCTTGCATTAATATGCTCGTGTCAGATCGACGGTCTATGACCTTCCTTTATCCAACAGTCCAGATCACATCGCAACTTCGGGTTTCATATGTTTAGTCGCGCCAACGTGCGATTCTCCCGATATGCAGACTCTAATCTCGCCAATCCAACGGTCAAGGAGGGTCCCGATAGATCCTTGGATCTACGGTCTAAATCGCATCGCGACTTCGGGTTTCGGATTTCAGAGAATCCTTCCCCTTAACGATGATTACCAACATTCGTCGAACTTGCGAAAACTGAAGGAATTGAGGCGTTAATGTCTATGCTCCTTCTTCAAATCTAACGATCGTGACATACCTTAGATCCTCCCAAACAGATCTCGTTCATTCATATTCCAATCGAAAGGATATTCCCTTCCGATACTTAAATCTCGTTATCCTTCCTAAGCTTCGTCAGTTATGAAGGACCTAAGAGCGTTATGCTCTTTCTACTGGACTTAACACTTAGAAGAATTTATGCGTACCCCTTGCGCTCATTCATCAAGTCTAGAACTTAAGTGGTTCTTGGTTTCTGCTTGCCTCATAGAGAGCATGTGCATATTTGTACTACCTCTCTTGATCGTAACAGACTATGTCCTTCAAGGGACTCAGAACGATTAGGAGGGTCGACATGTGTTCATGAAACTGTGTCCAAGGTCAACGATCATACAGTTCATGACTCTAGCTTAAGCCACCACAGAACGCAAGCATTTACGAGTATAAAACATGTCTTATCCATATGATTTCCTACTTGACTAATTTCACATTCAGGCAGATACAAAAGAAGGAAATACAATATAAATCATTAAGAAAACATAACCATCCCTGCAACATTCATAGGATATCCAACTTTAACTCACAGTACCACTTAAATACACAATATATGTGATTACTTATCTATTACAAGTGGTAGCCAACTAATTGAATGTGGGTGTTTGTCCTTCCACCCTACCACAGGCTCAGAGGCATTCATTCTTAGCACTCTGGCCACCCTCGTACCAAGCCATGATATCACCAGGGAACTCTCGCAGTTCTCAAGAATTATTTCTTTGTTTAGCTTCTACTCAGGTTATGTTCTCTGCAACTTTCAGATATTTCTCTCTATTATGGCCTCAGAGATGTTTATCAGATGATCACTCAGCATCAAGATCGCGGCCTTCTATTCATTATCCACTGGAGAGCTCCATGCATCTCCCTTACGAGCTTGTGCTCTCTTCTAGTGTCTCTTCTTTGGTTGTCTGTGTGTATCTATATTACCTTCCTTCTTTTTGGAAGGTTCCCGACCTATCATGTTCCTTCTGTCCGAAGGAAGCTTGGGTCTACAGGTCTATGTGTTACTTCAGGCTGACATTCGGTAGCTCGACCATGCTTCCATTCATGGGGGTGGTTGATAATTCAACCATTGTTCCTTTCTTCATTAACTGATTTCTCTCCTTGGGATCCGAAGGAGGTTTGTCATCCTCATCAAGGTAAATTTGGGGTTATTTGGTATAATGAACCCTCTTGTATAGTTTTCACATTCTTCCTCTAGTGATATCATGGCCAGTACTTTCAAGGCTTCACCCCCACAGTCAGTTATTGGCAACTCAAACAATAATACATTTACACTGTTCCCATGCCACAACATGGTAATCCTATTTTATGATTAATTACAAGCTGGGGGAAACAGGGTGTTACAATTCCCTCCCCCTTAAAGGAACACCGTCCTCAGTGTTCTTTCTCAAAAACACCTGTCATGCCATTCTCTTTCAGTTGTTTCAGAAATCTTGATCCTTCTTTCTCGGTCAGGTCCTTTTTCAGACCCTTAATCTTTGTCACCTACTTTCAAAAACTCTGGGAAAACAAGTGCATTAATCATAGTCTCATGTGATAACATTGTATAAAAATTTCTAGGAACAATTTTATAATATTAACACAATAATTATCAGTGCAGCTTGTGGGTTTGTATCCACATGGTTGTCTTGTTATCCAAGCTCATTGTTTTTCCTTGTCATACCCATTGTGTGTATGATCCCGTTAGTTTACAAGAACTATCAAGGTCTCCTCTTCCTTACAGTCACTCACCCTCCAGGCCCAGGATCAGGCATCCCCTTCACTGCTATACAGTTCCTCGGGTGATCCATCATGCCTTGCCAAGGTTTTCTCACACAGGAAAAAATCCAGATACTTTATCGAGCCTTACAGTTGAGGCATCCCTCAGACCTGCTCTGCCGAGGCATCCCTTCGGCTTGTGTTATCTCAACACAATATATTATAGGCGATCATGGCTTACCACAGGGTTCTCATGGCTCAGCAGTAGCCATTTTTTTTTTCATCATCTGTTCTTTCTGGACATATCTTTTCTTCTAGCTCAACGAAATTTAGGGACAAAGGTTACTCTCCTTCTCACCTGTATCACAAGTGAGAAGGAGAGTAACCTCCGGGTGAAACCCAAGAGGAGTTCCCTAAAAATGGGAATGTGTGCTAAGTTGGCTCCCCGATAATTGCAGACCATTTGAAATCCTAGAGAGAATAGGACCAATAGCATACAAACTTTCTTTACCACCTACTATTAGAGAACATAATGTATTCCATGTGTCTTTGTTAAACAAATATGTACATGATTCTAATCACATTATTGATTGGACTATAATACAGGTGGAACTAAAAGGAGAATTCCATCCAAACCCAAATGCATCCTAAACAAGAAATACATGATGCTCTAGAACCAAGCCATCGCGTAGGTCAAGGTGAAATGGAATCATTTTGGAGTTGATGAAGCTACATGGGAGTTGGAAGATTCCATGAGATCGACATACCCATTTTTGTTTACTGAATAATTGTAAAAAGCATGGTGTTTTAAACACCGAGGACGGTGTTTTATTAAGGGGGAGGGAAATGTAACACCTTGTTTTCTCCCAAGACTGTAATTATGCACAAACTTCATATGTTAATAATGTGTGGAATGTAATTATGTTTTGATTTAATATAAACACCAAACTGTTGACTAAGAGGGAACAACCTTGATAACTACTGGCCATGATACAATAGAGGAAATTGATGAAGTGGAGGTCTGATGGGATGGTTGAGTGAAATAAAGAAGAGATGCATCAGTGGAGAAAATAGGAAGCTTGCACAACATGCTTATCTATGCTTACAAACATGACAATCTCACCACCAGCACACTAGACTGATGGAAGAAACCACATGAACATTAAAGAGAAGGTCATAAAGGTGGTTGGTTAGTAATGATTGTTGCAATTGGACCATGCGTAGAAAGATTGGCCAATTGAATGACTGATATGAGCGTACCACAAACTGCCCCTTCATATTGAAAAGGGAGGACTCCAGGTTATGTCTGCATGATTCAATAGAGAGCTTGAGAGAATGGAGAAAATTAGATGCATAGAGAGAGAAAGGGATTATAGACTAGAAACGAAGGGAAGAAGCACATGTGCGTTGAGTAAGAAAGAAAAGGATATCTTTCTAGAAGAAAATAGGAAGCTTGTCCAAGTTGATGATGATCACCCTGAACAGAGATGACCCAGATTCTCGAACTAGAGAAATAGTGGGATGCAACTTGGTGCTCACTGGATAGAAACCAACATTGGTAAGGCAAGGTCGTTGATGGACTCCCTTGTGTAGAGGAAATCCAGTCGAGAAACCACCTGATAAAACTGTAGAGACCCGGAGTTCAGTGGGAAGTGGCAACTTCTACTATGTCAAAGAGAGAAGGAGAGTAACCTTCTCGGATCATCGCAGACTTGGAGCCCTGTTGAGTCAATTTCCTTAGTGGTATCATGGCTTGGCACAAGGGTGGCGTGTTGTAGGAAGTGACCCTACAACAAGGCCTAAGGTTGGGAGGAAAGGTTCCCTCTCTCATTCTGTTGGATTGGATCATTCCTTTATTAGATAAGTGTTCATCTGTAATGAACTGATTGTGAATGAATTATGTCAATGCTCATGAATAAAATAGTTGTGTGTTAGTGCATATGAATGTTTAAATCCAAAGAGATTGTTTGTATACTATCCTATGTCTTGAATGCAGTAAGATGAACCATGTTGTGATGTATGTTAACGTTTGGTTAAATCGTAAAAATGAATGAGTGTAAACTTATACCTGTTTGAATACCCTATATGTTCCCTGTATAGAGATTTTGCAATTAATGTGAGGCCTTAGCCTTAATTTCAACAGTTAGTAGAAGCCCAGGGCCATCTAGATTCCTCAAGAATCAGAAATTGAAGTCTAGCGGGACTTAGAAAATGGCTAAGTCAGTAGAGTGGACAATATGACTCCGTAAACCCGATGTTGGTTAGTGAGAGTCCTCAACCATGGATCCAAAGAAATCGTGACTGTTGATCGGTGGTAAGTCGGGGTCGCCACGTCAGATAAATCCCTCGGACATTGTGGAAAGTGACTCTGGAACAAACCTGTCAGAGTGAGATCTTCAGAAGAAAATTTCATGTATTGTGAAAATAACTCCGAAGAAAAGGGTCTCGAAGTTCGACAAGTATGGGTCATAGATCATTAAGCGGGAGGGATGAATTCTTTGTCGTTGATCATTGTGGGTGCCATAAGTAAGTCAGAATGGTGAGAGATGGCAGGGAATGTCAGTGCAAAGATGTATGTCAATAGTTGATTAGGTGGAGAGATTGAGCGTGAGCCTAGCTGGCCCAACATTGACTTGTTTCAGAGTACAACCTTGATGGATTCAGATAATTCCTCCGATAGCCTAGCAATGCGGGTCCGTTGGAGGGAATATCTCAACCATTGATCGGAAAATGGAGAGAAGGCACAACAATCATTGTTTTTTCGTGAGCCCTATCTAAGTTATCAGAATGAAGGTTTAACTTCATGGCTAACATGGCTTGCTAGTGGAGTAGTTGGAGTGAGTTAGAGTGATAGGTGTCACTTACCCATAAGTGGATGAGTCGAGTGGAGTCTACCTAGCGGGAGAACCTTAGGTTCCAAATCAATCCCAACCATCTATCGGGTGATTGTGACTTACGCTCACGACCATCCATTAAGGAGAATGTTATATTCCTTAATACCCTAATCTCATAGTAAGGAAACTGCTCAAGTCTTTCTAGCTCAAAATGGATGGCATCGAAGAGGAATATTCTTCGATACCATATCCATTAGAGGTAAGTCATGAGAATACCAGGAAATAATCTGAGCGATAACTCTGAGGGTTTCGCGGACTCACTTGGTGGCAGAGTTTCATAAGCACCACGTAGGTGCAACGTAGTCGTCATTTTGGACGACGAATGTGCCAAGGTGTCATGTGGATGCCAAGTGTCAACGGTATATAGGTCGAATACCAAGGAAATTTAGAAAGGCCATTGTTAAATTTATAGTTGTTATTAAGTTCTTTTCAATTTACTAGATAATAATAACATAAGTAGGATCACTAAAAGAAACACAATTACAAGGTACACAACATTTATCCTGGGAAATCCTCATGGAGGAGAAAACCCAGCAAAAACTTCCTTAATATAGATTTCCAATACAATGCCAAGATAATAAACCAAACACTAGAGAATATCCAACACTGAGCAATGTGCCTCTCTCTTTTCTTCTTCTTCCGACAACTGCAGCTTCCTTCAAACTTGCACACTAGATGAGTGACTTGAGTGAGTGAACAAATGAGAAACACTCCTCACTTATTTATACTAGTTGGAAGGCGCTAGGGAGGTGTCTCTTCATCAAGCATGGCCAACCTCTTCACTTAGTGGTTATAACCACTTTAATTAGGCCTGGGGTGTGACTTCTTAATTAGCATGATATAATTAGGGTTTGACCAATCCACAAAAGGGGATTTGGTCATACATAAGCCTCGACATGATCAATACACAAAAGGGGATTGATCTATAAGTAAATGACTCAATAATAAATAGAATACTCTTTGCAGATACAATATTTCAACAGCCATAACTTTTGATATAGGACTCAGTTTTGAGCGTAATAGTCATCGTTGGAAAAATCTTGATGAGAAGAAGACAATGAAGTTGTAAGACAGGGGATTGAGATAGCTAAGAAAAGAGATAATTACAATACCACATCCCTTAAAAGGTCACATAGGGGGTCGGGTGTGTTACATGCATACTCTATGTTGCAATTAGATCTGCAAACAACGAGTATAGTCTATCTCACTATAAGGTTCTACATGCATGGTAGAGCAATTGCGTTAGTGGAGATTTTTTGGTCGCACCTAGGGTGGAGCATTGTGCTTACATGGTTGATCTTCTTAGTCCTTGTTTAAAGATTCACTCCACTCTTGAAAATTGTTATGGAGATATCCTTACCTCTTCATGGATGTGTACATTTTTATACATATTTGGTCCTTGTTTCAAGGTTCACTCCAATCTTCAAAATTGTTATGTTATGGAGATAGCCTTACCTCTTCATGGATGTGTACATTTTTATACATATATGTAATGTGTGCAAGTGTGAACTATGTTCATCAGATGGGTTATAACTTTTTTTAAACAAAATGGTTTAACTATTGAGTAAAATATCTACAACTTTACCTATTCAGTGAAAATGTACATAGAACATAAGATATCATAATGGTTTTATATATCTTAGCAAATATTTAGTCAAATGTTATCTTGTAAATTGGACAACCGCATGCACAATCCTTGTTTTAATCTCCACCAAAGCACATAGTCATTATAGATGTGTCTACTCAAACACATCTGCTTGAAGATGTGGACATCCAATGCCAAGTAAAACTTGACTACTAGAGTGGATACAATCATGGTTGCATTGAGCATTCATATGACCACATCCAAGGGCCAAAGTCGTATACAGCATAATAAATGAAATTGGTTAGATATTTCAAGTTTTTGTATGATGCATTTTAGAAAGTGATGATGATGGTTACACTCTGATAGTTTTGAGTTTTCCATTCTCCTTTTTTATCTTATCAATGGTTTCATTTGTTACATGAAGAGTTTATTTTTGTCTATTTCAAGTTTTTAGATCAAGTTTTAGTTATGAATGTTGCATATAATTTTTACAAGATGATATTTATGTTGCATATATAAATTCTACATGTTATTGGAACAAGGTCTACTCAAACAATACACCATAATTAGTATATATAAAACATATTTATATTCATTTTTCACTAAGATAAGTAATATATTTAATATATAGTTAACTTTTGGTAATATTTCAAGTGGGCTCTAATTCATCAATGGTGTAAAACTATTTCAAAATTATCTTATAAAATAAAGTTTCTTTGAGTAATAAGTTATAATTAATATATACAAACTAGCACCACCAAATAAATACAAGTGATTGATATACCTAGATGGGCACTATTAGTTATTAGTTTTGAAAAGTGGATAAAATTCGTGTTTCTAATTGAACTAAACACCAAACCCAAATCTATTTGAAATGACCAAAATAAAACTTTTGAAATCCAACTATAAGAGCCTCCTATTTATCTTAATAACAATATAGACAAAATAATGTACAATCTTTCAAAAATAGTTTTACAATATTCATATTTATTAATTTACCAACTTTCAATAATAAAAAGTTACATAGTAAATAAGCTTACAATTTTTAAATTTTTAACATGAAGTTAAATTATTTTAAAAAAATATTAATAATAAAAAGTTACATAGTAAATAAGCTTACAAATTTGTAAGATGAAGTTAAATTATTTAAAAAAAATATTCATAATTGTGTGATATTAATATTAAATTTTTCATTATTAAAAAATTAAATAATATTTTTATATTATTCAAACAACAAAAATATTATTAAAAAAATTTGATAACTCTTTAAATATATATATAACTAATAATAGCACCAGGTTTTCAGAATCCTCATGCTGACATGGCCAGGAGTCATAGTTCGAATAATGGGATGGGAAAATAAGTCCGAACTCTGCCCGAAAAATAAAGTGTATTAAGGTTTTAAAAATAAATAAGTCTGAACTCTGCCCAAAAAATAAAGGGTATTAAGGTTATATATATATATATATACCTGAATTTTACAATTTTTTACCATTTTCATTTTAAGTATGAAAAAGTGGTTTTCTACTAAAATCGTAATCGGTTATTTTCCAGCGTCAAAAACGTGAAACGGCCCAAAAATCATGCCGCTTATAGAACATCTCGTTTATAGAAAAGAGAAATGATTTTTTCTAGTTCTAAGGCTTAAAACGGGAAAAGTAAAACTTCCCCGATTCCAACGAATACACACTTAAAACATTTTTGGTTTTCTGGGAATAATTTATTGATTGTCGACGGCCGGCCAAATGAGAAAAGTACCAGAGGAACTGTTCGGTTCGCTCGCAGGTGCAGCAACAGTTCCAGATCCTCTAGTTTTCATTCTAGGGTTAGCAGTAGATGTAGCAATTTAAGCAGTAGTCGGATATACGTGTGTATAACATATCTAACAGAAAACCCG